>CM045446.1:37204094-37267753 GCA_024666655.1 Dascyllus trimaculatus | reverse complement strand
GTTGCATATTTCTTACACCTCAATGTTCCAGATCATCAAACTAATGTTATATTTATTGAACATTAGACAGAGATAAGCCACAAAACACAAAATGCAGTTTTTCAATGATGGTTAATTGAAGACTTGTTGAAAACCTGTATCACCCCTGTTAAAAAGTAATTGCCCCTAAACCTGATACCTGGATGGTCCCTTGGTAAATGTTGGCTCCAGCTTGTGATCCGTCTTTTCCATCTCCATGGAGGAATGTTGGTCCACTCTTCTCTAGAACAGTTTTAACCCAGTCTCATCAGATGGTTTCCATCATGAACTGTCCTTTAAGGTCTTGAACCAGCGTCTCAGTTAGATCCAGGTCCAGACTTTGACTGGGCCACTCCAGAACCTTCATTCAGTTCTTCCTGAGCCCCTCAGAGGTGGACTTGCTTGTGTGTTTGGGTCTTTTTCTTGCTGCATGAACCATTAGTGTTGATCTTCAGGTCATGAACTGATGGTGGAGATTCTCCAGGAGGATTTTCTGATAGAGAGCAGAATTCATGGCTCCATCAGTGAAGACAAGTGGTCCAGGTCCTCCAACCATCACACTACCACCACCATGGTTCACTGTTGGTAGATGTTCTTCTGGTGGATGCAGTATCAGCTTTACTCCAGATGTAACGGACCCATGTCTTCTAAAAGTTCCACCTTTGACTCATCAGTCCACAGGATGTTATCCCTGAAATCTTGGAGCTCATCCAGAAAGATTTGGTGATGAAAACCTGACTGGTGCCAGAACAAAGTTTTATTTGGGAGATGTGATCTGGGTTCAGCAGCCACATGAAGTTGACCTGCGAGCTGTAAAGCGAACGTGTCTGAACTGTTCATCGGCTTATTGCTGTTATTCTGTGATAATAGCTGAGGAGCTGGAGTTCCCCCAACATCTTGTCATGTTTCAACTTTTCTGCTGCTCCGGTTGTCTTCAGCTGTTTTAACAGTTTTATCTTGGCTGTGAGTTTGAGGATGTTCTTTTACAACTTTGTGTTGTTATAATTTGTGCATTGGACACACTAGCGGAAGCTTTTATTAGTGACAACAAGCACGAGTAGTGCTGAGCTTCAGACTGATACTGAGGACACCTGTAAAGCTGCTTGTCTCTGTCAGCCTGCAGTGGACCTGGTATAACAATATATATCTATATATAATTGAATGGACCAGCCTCAAACCAGGGTCTCATCAGGTTTATGTATTTAGTACTCCTGACACATGTTCATACAATAATTTACTGCAGATGAATCTCAGTCCGGTGGTTTGTCTCTCTCTGCTGTGTGTTCATGATGGTATCTGTGCTGCCGTGTTTCCTCTGGTGCAGTTTTTCATGTTTCTAGCTCTGAGTTCTGATGACGAGTCGCAGTTTCATCCGGAGAGTTAAACTCTCTGCTGGATCCTCTCAGCCTGCAGATGTTTCCTCTTTGATCTACTTCCTCTTCATCAAATGAGGTGATGCTGCAACCGTTAATGCATCTGTCGCAGCTGAAATTTCACCTTCCTCCCACCTCAGCCAGTCTTGCAGAATAACTGCAGCTCTGTTCACTGACATTATAAAGCAAGAAAAAATGTTTAAATACTGCAAACATCCATGGGAAGCGTCACAGGATCATCAATAATTCAAGCTGGATGTGAGTTTGACAGCATCAAAGAGAAAAACTCACAGGATGGCAGATGAAACCAAACTGAGTGACACAAAAAGCAGCTGAACGCTTTAACGAACATGATGAAGAAACAAAACATATCCCAAACCTGAGGAACCAGATCAGGAGCAGGCAGGAGGGAACTGAAGGGTGCTGGTTAAAGAAAATGTCTCAGTTTGAATGAGCTGCTGTAGCTGAAGATGAAGCTCGAGGCTGAGAGCTAACATCGTCTCCAGCAGTTACTGATCCATCCAGAAGACTTGAAACTGTGCTTGTTGTAGAGCTCATTAGTCCTGGAACAAATCTGAATATTATGAACCACAGTACGAACATAAAGCTTTACATGTGGCTGCTTGAATGTTCAGAGAAGAAGGATGAAGACGAACAGATGAGTTGAACAGTGAAACATCTTCCTTAAAGACTCATTAAAATCCGACCATCAGTCGTCAACAAGCCGCTGAGCTGGTAGTGAACAGTCTACAGCACAAACGGACCGAACCACAGTGTGATGCATTCAAAGACTGTGGTACATGCCGGCCTCCATCCAGCTGTTTCTTTCTTCAGCACAAGTATTGATGCATAGAAACAGAACAGCTGGTCGGCCTCCATCTTTGTTCTGGTATCAGAACACGTCTGAAGAGGAGGTCTTGGTAGGTTTGAAGCTTCGTCTAACACCAAGCTGCCAGTGGTGGCTGCAGGTGTTTGTGCTCGGTTCCAGTTCAGGGTTTGATTATTAAGCTGGTTTGTCCCCACTGGGCCGTTCTCAGCTGGACGGTTTTCAGTTTAAAGGTTTGGTTGTTTTGTCGCGGCTACATTTTTATTTCTACCTTCCTGGAAGATGCTTGAAATGATCAGATGTCACCAGTGATGAGGTTGTGGTTGTTGACACGCCTCGTATGAAAGTTCATGTCTGAAGAATTCTGTCTGGTCGTAAAGTTTTCTGGTCGGCGTTGGAAGATGTTCATTTCTAAATGAACATCTTCAGGGACAAGTGTTCTTGATGTTGTCTTTCGGATGCTCCAGCTTATTAAAAAAAGTCACTGAGAACTTTTTTCTGTCCTGTTTCACAGCTGGACCGCTGATTGGTCCGACTGTACCCACTAAGTCCGAGCCTTCTTCTGGTTTTAAGGTCAGATCCTCTGTTTGTTGTGAAACCAGACTTCAGTGTTTCTGATTAAGGGGCTGTTACTATGTTGGACTCTGACACGTGTTGAGTCCGGCCTTAAGATCCGTGTCATCGTCTGTGTTTACAGTCCCCTCCTTGTCCAATCAGACTCTCCAGAATAACTCACCGTGTTCGTGTGTGCGCTTCTTTTTCTGTGTGTCTGCTGAGACTCAGCTGGCCGGCTGCCATTTTTACCCAGAATGCATCAGTCCAGTAATAACTTTGACCTTCAGTAAATTCAATCAACAACAGCAATCACATCAGCTGATCTCGATTGAGGGGTCCTGGTTCCTATGTACAGGTCCTGTTCTTGAGTAAGTGATCCTGCTTCTGATGTAGAGGTCGGAGTGTAGAGGTCCTGATCCTGAGTAAGAGGTCCTGGTCCAGATGTTGAGGCCCTGGTCTTGAGTAAGGGGTTCTGGTTCTGATATAGGGGTCCTGGTCCTGATGTAGGGATCCTGGTCCTGATGTGGGGGTCTGAGTATAGGGGTCCTGTTCCTGATGTAGGGGTGCTGGTCGTGATGTGGGGGTCTGAATATAGGGGTGCTGGTCCTGATGTAGGGATCCTGGTGCTGATGTAGGGATCCTGGTCCTGATGTAGGGATCCTGGTCCTGATGTAGGTGTGCTGGTCCTGATGTAGGGATCCTGGTCCTGATGTAGGGATCCTGGTCCTGATGTAGGTGTGCTGGTCCTGATGTAGGGATCCTGGTCCTGATGTAGGGGTCTGAGTATAGGGGTCCTGTTCCTGATGTAAGGATCCTGGTGCTGATGTAGGGATCCTGGTCCTGATGTAGGGATCCTGGTCCTGATGTAGGTGTGCTGGTCCTGATGTAGGGATCCTGGTCCTGATGTAGGGATCCTGGTCCTGATGTAGGTGTGCTGGTCCTGATGTAGGGATCCTGGTCCTGATGTAGGGGTCTGAGTATAGGGGTCCTGTTCCTGATGTAAGGATCCTGGTGCTGATGTAGGGATCCTGGTCCTGATGTAGGGATCCTGGTCCTGATGTAGGGATCCTGGTCCTGATGTAGGTGTGCTGGTCCTGATGTAGGGATCCTGATCCTGATGTGGGGGTCTGAGTATAGGGGTGCTGGTCCTGATGTAGGGGTGCTGGTCGTGATTTTAGGGTCTGAGTATAGGGGTCCTGGTCCTGATGTAGGGATCCTGGTGCTGATGTAGGGATCCTGGTCCTGATGTAGGGATCCTGGTCCTGATGTGGGGGTCTGAGTATAGGAGTCCTGGTCCTGATTTAGGGATCCTGGTCCTTATGTGGGGTTCTGAGTATAGGGGTCCTGGTCCTGATGTAGGGGTGCTGGTCGTGATTTTAGGGTCTGAGTATAGGGGTCCTGGTCCTGATGTAGGGATCCTGGTGCTGATGTAGGGATCCTGGTCCTGATGTGGGGGTCTGAGTATAGGAGTCCTGGTCCTGATTTAGGGATCCTGGTCCTGATGTGGGGTTCTGAGTATAGGGGTCCTGGTCCTGATGTAGGGATCCTGGTCCTGATGTGGGGTTCTGAGTATAGGGGTCCTGGTCCTGATGTAGGGGTGCTGGTCGTGATGTTAGGGTCTGAGTATAGGGATCCTGGTCCTGATGTAGGGATCCTGGTCCTGATGTAGGGATCCTGGTGCTGATGTAGGGATCCTGGTCCTGATGTAGGGATCCTGGTCCTGATGTGGGGGTCTGAGTATAGGAGTCCTGGTCCTGATTTAGGGATCCTGGTCCTGATGTGGGGGTCTGAGTATAGGGGTCCTGGTCCTGATGTAGGGATCCTGGTCCTGATGTGGGGTTCTGAGTATAGGGGTCCTGGTCCTGATGTAGGGGTGCTGGTCGTGATGTTAGGGTCTGAGTATAGGGGTCCTGGTCCTGATGTAGGGATCCTGGTGCCGATGTAGGGATCCTGGTCCTGATGTGGGGGTCTGAGTATAGGAGTCCTGGTCCTGATTTAGGGATCCTGGTCCTGATGTGGGGTTCTGAGTATAGGGGTCCTGGTCCTGATGTAGGGATCCTGGTCCTGATGTGGGGTTCTGAGTATAGGGGTCCTGGTCCTGATGTAGGGGTGCTGGTCGTGATGTTAGGGTCTGAGTATAGGGATCCTGGTCCTGATTTAGGGATCCTGGTGCTGATGTAGGGATCGTGGTCCTGATGTAGGGATCCTGGTCCTGATGTGGGGGTCTGAGTATAGGAGTCCTGGTCCTGATTTAGGGATCCTGGTCCTGATGTGGGGTTCTGAGTATAGGGGTCCTGGTCCTGATGTAGGGGTGCTGGTCGTGATGTTAGGGTCTGAGTATAGGGGTCCTGGTCCTGATGTAGGGGTGCTGGTGCTGATGTAGGGATCCTGGTCCTGATGTAGGGATCCTGGTCCTGATGTGGGGATCCTGGTCCTGATGTGGGGATCCTGGTCCTGATGTGGGGGTCTGAGTATAGGAGTCTTGGTCCTGATGTAGGGATCCTGGTCCTGATGTAGGGATCCTGGTCCTGATGTGGGGGTCTGAGTATAGGGGTCCTGGTCCCAGTGGAGCTGCAGGGTCCAGCTGGCTGAGGGCCCATGTGATTGGTGGAGCAGTGATTACCTAATGTGGATGTAAACAGGGCTGTAATGAATTCCGGGGCTGATGTGATGGATGTGAGCTCAGTGAGAGCCAGCGGGACTCATTGATCTGCTCCCTTTAATCGGGCTCTGGACTCTGCTGAGCTTTTAGTGAGATGAAGCTCCAGGATCCTCAGTGACCCCCAGCAGAGACGAGACACGAAGACCAGCAAACAGGTTTTGATGCTTTCAGCCCCGGAACATGAATCCTCAGGGCTCAGTAAAAAAAACTCACAGCTGCACCAGAACGACAGACCTGCAGTCGGACCGCTGAGCTTCAGGACGTCGCAGACGTCTGACACAGAGCTGCAATAACTGGCCCTGAAAAGGAAGTCGGACTAAACGCTCTGCTGTGTTCCTGAATGCCCCACGCTCACTTCCAGTCCTGAACGCAGCATCCTCAGGTGTCAAAAGCAGAGAGAGCGACAACAGCAGCCTACGAAACAGAGAAGCAGTGATGGAGTCTGATGAAACGAGCACAGATATCAAAGATTAGCTGAAAATAAAAAGATGTCAATCAGAAATCAGACGCTGATTTCACACCGAAGACAAGTCTAGAATGAAAACAGCTGAGACCTGTACCTTAACTACAGACATGAATAACCGACCACAGATCTGTACCATAACTACAGACATGAATAACCGACCACAGATCTGTACCATAACTACAGACATGAATAACCGACCACAGATCTGAGAGACTCTGAAGTCTAGAAAACATTCCACACTTTGTTTAGTGAAGCAGTAGAATGTAGATCTTTAATGAGATCAGCTCTCTGACAGTCTTTTAATACTGCAGTGCATTTTTACAGAACCATTTCCCTGAAACTCATTTAACACAGGGTCCTTTAACATTTTTGGCTCAGCAGTGCACAACTCTGAGCCAAGTAGCCTTTTCTAAATCTGCCGTCCAGCAGCTGAGACACTCAGACTGCACTTGTTTCTGCAGCTTTATGAAGCCACGAAACATTAAAATAAATGTATTAAATCAAGTTGTAAACAGTTTAAACTAGTGCTGTCAATCAATTAAAATTTTTAATTGCGATTAATCGCATGAATGTCATAGTTAACTCGCAATTAATCGCAAATTAATCGCACATTTTTTATCTATTCTAAATGTCCCTTGAATGATCATTTTATATGAGGAGGAGGCGGAGAATTCGCGTCAGCTGTGTTTGGCCATCACGTGGTATTACAGACTAGATATGCTACGATGATAACTCAGTTCATACTGACAACACACACAGATAACTTTGGTCTTGTCAATCGTCATGTTCACCCCAGGCCGCCGTCACCTGGTGGAGCATCTGCATCAGCAGCAGGCGGTTCGGGACGCAGAAAAGGAGTCGATAGAAAGGCGAGCGAGGAGACTGCTGCTGTACAACAGCCAGCAGGAGATCCTGTCTGACTCCGACGGCGAACACCTCGCCCTCGCCAACCATGCCCCCGCCCGCGTTAATCTCGCGATAAAAAAATTGACGCCGTTAAAATTAATTTGCGTTAACGCATTAATAACGCGATATTTTTGACAGCACTAGTTTAAACTATTCCAACTTTCAGCTGACTGTAATTCCGAGTGTGAGTACATTTCTTGGTTGACTCAGCATTTTGTGAAATGTTAAATGTGTCATCATGGATGAGACAGCATCATTAACACAGAGAGAGTTTGTTTGACTGATAATCTTGGGTCTGTTGAAATCAAAGAAACAGACAAATCTTCTCTAATAATCCGCTGGTTAATGGCTGAAGGAGAAGTTTTACTCTCTAGTGAATTCCCAGTTCAGACTCTTTGTAATCCCTAAACTCTCATTTGTTTAAAATGTGCAGACAGAACAGAACCTTTAATTTAGTTTCATTTATGTAGCACTGATTCCTAACGGGGGCTGCACGGTGGCGCGATGGTTAGCAGCGTTGCCTCACAGCTAGAAGATCCCTGGTTCGCATCCCGGTTAGGACGCCTGGGATCTTTCTGTGTGGAGTTTGCATGTTCTCCCTGTGCATGCGTGGGTTCTCACCGGGTACTCCGGCTTCCTCCCACAGTCCAAAAACATGCTGAGGTTAATTGATTATTCTAAATTGTCCGTAGGTGTGAATGAGAGTGTGATTGTTTGTCTCTATATGTAGCCCTGTGATAGGCTGGCGACCTGTTCAGGGTGTCCCCTGCCTTCGCCCGAGTCGGCTGGGATGGGCTCCAGCCCCCCCGCGACCCTAGTGAGGAATAAGCGGTGCATAGATAATGGATGAATGGATGGATGATTCCTAACGTAAGTCGGATGATGGCACTTCAGGTTCAGGTCCAGATCTGATTGAGAGACCGGATTATAAGGCGCAGTCTCAATTACGGGTCTATTTCTGTACTTACGCCATATATAAGGCGCACCGGGTTAAAAGGCGCATGCTAAAATAAGGAAACGGAAGTAAAACTGTGAATTTTCTGAACTTTATTTTACAACGTACCGTATTTACAAATACACTCACATTATTTTTTGATTAATCTTCTGTCTCAAACCCTTCAAAGTCTTCATCCTCTGTATCCGAATTGAACAGCTGGGCAATTTCGCCGTCAAGCATGACAGGTTCCCTCTCGTCATTGTCGGAGTCAGTCTCGTTGCCGGGTGGCTGTTCAGTAATGATGCCGGCTTTCGCGAAAGCTCGTGCAACAGTCAAAGCAGATACCTTAGCCCAGGCATGTTTTCAGCATACAGGTAGTTCAGTATATACCTACCTACCGGAGGCGTAGCAGAGGTCAGCGTACCGTACGTACTTTACGTACCTTTACATACCTTTACGTACCTTTACGTAATGTTCTCCGATTGGTTCATCGCTGCCGGCGTACTTAGTGTACGTACTTTACGTAACGATGTCGGCGGGAAATGGTCCGGCAGTCAATGAAGCGGAGCGCTTGGAACTCAGTGCACACATAAGGCGCACCGGATTAAAGGGCGCACCGTCGATTTTTGAGAAAATTAAAGGCTTTTAAGTGGCCTTATACTGCGGAAAATATGGTAATAGTGCTGTCAAAAAGATCGCGTTATTGATGCGCTAACGAGTTAATGTGGAGTGTTATGTTAACGTGTTAATGTGGAGTGTTATGTTAACGCGTTAATGTGGAGCTGTTGTGGGGCATCATTCACTTCATTTAACTGGGCTTTACATGAGGCTTGTATTTACTTTCTTTCATGTCATCTATTTATTTGTTCCACTGAAAAGGTGTAAATCAGCCAAGCTGGAGGCCAGACGCTTGTGTTGGAAGGCCAGCGTTGGGCTGCAGGCCGCTGTTTGCCCACCAGTGCAGTTTCCTGTGTGATGGAAGTGGGAGCTCTGGGAGGGTTTGTGGTTTTCAACCATGATGCCTTCAGGCTCCTTAGGACAAAGAGACGAGCTGCTGCAGCGCTGAGTCCTGCAGATAAAACACAGCTGAGCCGAGCGCGATGCCAGGAGACGCAGGCCTTTGTTTAATCTAAGCCTCGGCCTAGTCTGGGTCCTTGTCTTCAGCTGGTCTCTGGGGCCGACGGATCAGAACCATCGCCAGAACAAAGTGCTAAAACACGGATGGAGTTTTCATCTGTCACACAGAGATCATTCCTCCTCAGCTTCATTTAATCAGCCCAAAGGAAAACTGCAATTGAAGGTTTCAGTTTGTGGCTCAGAAACACAAAAATACAACTCTGATGTTAAAGATCACATGTTCAGTACGACACCAACAACCTGGACCAGTCTCTCTAGTGGTTTTGTGTCTTTGTGGTTGTTTTGTGTATTTGAGGTTGTTTTGTGTCTTTGAGGTTGTTTTGTGTCTTAGTTGTTGTTTTGTGTCTTTGAGGTTGTTTTGTGTCTCTTTGTTGTTGTTTTGTGTCTGTTTGTGGTTGTTTTGTGTCTCTTTGTTGTTGTTTTGTGTCTGTTTGTGGTTGTTTTGTGTCTCTTTGTTGTTGTTTTGTGTCTTTGTTGTTGTTTTGTGTCTCTTTGTTGTTGTTTTGTGTCTCTTTGTTGTTGTTTTGTGTCTCTTTGTTGTTGTTTTGTGTCTCTTTGTTGTTGTTTTGTGTCTTTGTGGTCATTTTGTGTCTTTGTGGTTGTTTTGTGCCTCTTTGTTGTTGTTTTGTGTCTCTTTGTTGTTGTTTTGTGTCTTTGTGGTCATTTTGTGTCTTTGTGGTTGTTTTGTGTCTCTTTGTTGTTGTTTTGTGTCTCTTTGTTGTTGTTTTGTGTCTTTGTGGTCATTTTGTGTCTTTGTGGTTGTTTTGTGTCTCTTTGTTGTTGTTTTGTGTCTTTGTTGTTGTTTTGTGTCTCTTTGTTGTTGTTTTGTGCCTCTTTGTTGTTGTTTTGTGCCTCTTTGTTGTTGTTTTGTGTCTCTGTTGTTGTTTTGTGTCTTTGATATTGTTTTGTGTCTTTGTTGTTGTTTTGTGTCTTTGATATTGTTTTGTGTCTTTGTTGTTGTTTTGTGTCTTTGTGGTCGTTTTGTGTCTTTGTGGTTGTTTTGTGCCTCTTTGTTGTTGTTTTGTGTCTTTGAGGTTGTTTTGTGTCTTTGTTGTTGTTTTGTGTCTCTTTGTTGTTGTTTTGTGTCTTTGTGGTCGTTTTGTGTCTTTTTGGTTGTTTTGTGCCTCTTTGTTGTTGTTTTGTGTCTTTGAGGTTGTTTTGTGTCTCTTTGTTGTTGTTTTGTGTCTCTTTGTGGTTGTTTTGTGTCTCTTTGTGGTTGTTTTGTGTCTTTGTTGTTGTTTTGTGTCTCTTTGTTGTTGTTTCGTGTCTCTTTGTTGTTGTTTTGTGTCTCTTTGTTGTTGTTTTGTGTGTCTTTGTTGTTGTTTTTAGTCTCTTTGTGGTTGTTTTGTGTCTCTTTGTTGTTTTGTGTCTCTTTGTGGTTGTTTTGTGTCTCTTTGTGGTTGTTTTGTGTCTTTGTTGTTGTTTTGTGTCTCTTTGTTGTTGTTTTGTGTCTTTGTTGTTGTTTTGTGTCTCTTTGTTGTTGTTTTGTGTCTCTTTGTGGTCGTTTTGTGTCTTTGTGGTCATTTTGTGTCTCTTTGTTGTTGTTTTGTGTCTTTGAGGTTGTTTTGTGCCTCTTAGTTGTTGTTTTGTGTCTTTGAGGTTGTTTTGTGCCTCTTTGTTGTTGTTTTGTGTCTCTTTGTAGTTGTTTTGTGTCTTTGTGGTTGTTCTGTGTCTCTTTGTGGTTGTTTTGTGTCTCTTTGTGGTTGTTTTGTGTCTTTGAGGTTGTTTTGTGCCTCTTTGTTGTTGTTTTGTGTCTTTGAGGTTGTTTTGTGCCTCTTTGTTGTTGTTTTGTGTCTCTTTGTTGTTGTTTTGTGTCTTTGTGGTTGTTTTGTGTCTCTGTTGTTGTTTTGTGTCTTTGTGGTTGTTTTGTGTCTCTGTTGTTGTTTTGTGTCTTTGTGGTTGTTTTGTGTCTCTGTTGTTGTTTTGTGTCTTTGATATTGTTTTGTGCCTCTTTGTGGTTGTTTTGTGTCTCTGTTGTTGTTTTGTGTCTTTGATATTGTTTTGTGTCTCTTTGTTGTTGTTTTGTGCCTCTTTGAGGTTGTTTTGTGTCTCTTTGAGGTTGTTTTGTGCCTCTTTGTGGTTGTTTTGTGTCTCTTTGTTGTTGATTTGTGTCTTTGAGGTTGTTTTGTGTCTTTGTGGTTGTTTTGTGCCTCTTTGTTGTTGTTTTGTGTCTTTGTGGTTGTTTTGTGTCTTTGAGGTTGTTTTGTGCCTCTTTGTTGTTGTTTTGTGTCTCTTTGTTGTTGTTTTGTGTCTTTGTGGTTGTTTTGTGTCTCTTTGTTGTTGTTTTGTGTCTTTGTGGTTGTTTTGTGTCTTTGTGGTTGTTTTGTGCCTCTTTGTTGTTGTTTTGTGTCTTTGTGGTTGTTTTGTGTCTGTTTGTTGTTGTTTTGTGTCTGTTTGTTGTTGTTTTGTGTCTGTTTGTTGTTGTTTTGTGCCTCTTTGTTGTTGTTTTGTGTCTCTTTGTTGTTGTTTTGTGTCTTTGTGGTTGTTTTGTGCCTCTTTGTTGTTGTTTTGTGTCTTTGTGGTTGTTTTGTGTCTTTGAGGTTGTTTTGTGTCTCTTTGTTGTTGTTTTGTGTCTCTCTGTTGTTGTTTTGTGTCTCTGTGATTTTGTGTGTCTCTTTTTTTTAAGATTTATTTTTGGCTTTTCATGCCTTTATTTGACAGGACAGTGGATAGATCAGGAAACGGTAGAGAGTGGGGAAGAACATGCGGTAAACGGCCGAGGACGGACTCGAACCCGGCACAGCCGCTATTTGATTTTGTGTCTCTTTGTGGTTGTTTTGGGTCTCTTTATGGTGGTTTTGTGGCTCTTTGTGGTTGTTTTATCTCTTTGTGTTTGTTTTGTGTGTCTTTTTTGTCGTTTTGTGTCTCTTTGTGGTTGTTTTGTTTCTTTGAGGTTGTTTTGTGTCTCTTTGTGGTTGTTTTGTTTCTTTGAGGTTGTTTTGTGTCTCTTTGTGGTTGTTTTGTTTCTTTGTGGTTGTTTTGTTTCTTTGTGGTTGTTTTGTGTCTCTCTGTGTTGGTTTTGTGTCTCTCTGTGGTGGTTTTGGGGCTGCGATTGGTTTCAGGGAGTGGTTTGCTGGTTCAGGTCACATCACAGCAGGACACACTGGTAAATATTTGAACAGAGACAGCAGCTTTGCTCTCAGCCCACATTATTACACTGAAATGACAGTTTCTGCTCTGTTAGCAGTTCTGTGTAAACTCACATTACTGATGTTTTCTAACCTGATGGAGGAGAAACTCCTGCAGCCAAAGTCATATTTATCAGCTGAAACAGTTGAATTAAAGCGTCGGTTTGAAGAGACAAGATGTTTCAAGCATCATTTCAGACTGGTTCAGAATAACCAGGTGAAACAGGAAACAGCCTGATCTGTGAGTCAAGGCCAGTTCTACGAGACATTAAGACAAAACATTTGTGCTGTAGTACTTCTGAGGTGTGACTGATCCTGGACCAGATGTGTTTGTCCTTTTGGCCTGTCTCACTAACAGACGTTAATAAAACCTTTTTCAGTTAAACTCTGATAACAGCTTCCGTGTAGACGTGACTCCTGTCCACTCTGTCTGCTGCTGTAGTTTCTGAGTCCAGGTTTGTGTTTCAGCTGAGAATCTTTTCATCTCCTCGTCTTTTCATTTCATTCTGACTTTATTCAGGCAGCTTGAGCTTTGATCTGGTTTCTGTTCCTCTGTTTTACTGAGTCTCTTTGTTCCTGAAAGGAGCAAAAACCCAATCAACAGACCTACAACACCTGCTTCTTTTTACAAACTTATTTATTCAGTGTTCATGTTTTCACTGAGCTTCTGTTCAGCCAGCTTTTAGACAACTCAACATGTCGTCTGTCAGCTCAGTCTTTCAGGTTTAAAGAAGACGGTCATTTAGAAGTCAGACTTTCTTTGGTTCTTCAGGTTTCTGACAGCTGTCATTCATGAGTCTGAAGCTGGGATGTGCGTTTGTGTCGAGTCACTGTGTTATGTTTAACAGGACTGCTGTGTTCTGCTCTTGCAGTGAACATTTTAGCGATACACTCAGTGTCAACCTTTAATGGTTGAACCACCTGTGGTCTGGATCTCTTCCAGGTCAGATAGTTTAAAACATGGATGAGGTTTCTGCTGTGACGTTTGTGAATCCAGAATCCTGTGGATTAGTTTTATTTCACCATCATTTTGCTCATTAGCAGGACCAACGTTTAGAGTTCAAACAGTCTTTGTGTTTGCTTCCTCACAGATTTGGCTTGATTGATTTATTTGGATGAACTGAAGAACAGAATCTGTGACACAAAAACCCAAAACTAACACCAGTTAAAACTCACAGCAGGACGGCTCAGCTGGTGTTTGAAGTCACTTTGATGTGTGAAGATTATACGATTGTACAGCAGTGAAGAAAAACAATCTTATAAATCAGAGTGTGAGGAAACGATGTAGAATGTCTGAGTGATTCTTGACCAGCTGTTTGCTGAGGAACGACAGCATGAATCCAGTCGGCAGCAGGACGTGACCCTGTGCAGAGGATTACTGATTCACTGCGTTGTGTTTGTAAAGCCAAACATTTGGAACAGTTCTGCCTCAGTCAGTGATTTCCTACATTTCCCAGGATGCCCTCGGACAGACCGGCCCTGGAGGATTGTGCTGGTTCTGTTCAGCAGAGCAGAATCAGTCGGTTCAGCTGGTTTTTATTTCTCCTCAGGAAACATTTCCTGCTTTAATGAGCAGAAACATAAAACAGTTTTAGAGTCAGACTTCTTCTGTAGCACAGTGAATCCATCGACCTGCGTTTGTCCTGTTTCAGCTGCAGACAGAAACACTGAGGCATGATGGGAAATTCACCTGAAGTCTCCTCAAACCCTAGAAAAGTGAAGCTGCTTTCATTTTTCATGTGTGGTTTAAACGTTCAAACGCTGAGAACAGCAAAAACCCTGGTGTAGTTTTTAAATGAAGTACAGTAGAGGTACAGTAGAGATACATGTAGTACAGTACAGGTACATGTAGTACAGTAGAGATACATGTAGTACAGTACAGGTACATGTAGTACAGTAGAGATACATGTAGTACAGTAGAGATACATGTAGTACAGTAGAGGTACAGTAGAGATACATGTAGTACAGTAGAGGTACATGTAATACAGTAGAGATACATGTAGTACAGTAGAGATACATGTAGTACAGTACAGGTACATGTAGTACAGTAGAGATACAGTACAGGTACAGTAGAGATACATGTAGTACAGTACAGGTACATGTAGAGATACATGTAGTACAGTACAGGTACATGTAGTACAGTAGAGGTACAGTAGAGATACATGTAGTACAGTACAGGTACATGTAGAGATACATGTAGTACAGTACAGGTACATGTAGTACAGTAGAGGTACAGTAGAGGTACAGTAGAGATACATGTAGTACAGTAGAGGTACAGTAGAGATACATGTAGTACAGTAGAGGTACATGTAGTAGAGTACAGGTACATGTAGAGATACATGTAGTACAGTACAGGTACATGTAGAGATACATGTAGTACAGTACAGGTACATGTAGTACAGTAGAGGTACAGTAGAGGTACAGTAGAGATACATGTAGTACAGTACAGGTACATGTAGTAGAGTACAGGTACATGTAAAGATACATGTAGTAGAGTACAGGTACATGTAGAGATACATGTAGTACAGTACAGGTACATGTAGAGATACATGTAGTACAGTAGAGGTACAGTACAGGTACATGTAGTACAGTACAGGTACAGTAGAGATACATGTAGTACAGTAGAGGTACAGTAGAGATACATGTAGTACAGTACAGGTACATGTAGTACAGTACAGGTACAGTAGAGATACATGTAGTACAGTACAGGTACATGTAGTAGAGTACAGGTACATGTAAAGATACATGTAGTACAGTACAGGTACATGTAGAGATACATGTAGTACAGTACAGGTACATGTAGTACAGTACAGGTACAGTAGAGATACATGTAGTACAGTACAGGTACAGTAGAGATACATGTAGTACAGTACAGGTACATGTAGTACAGTACAGGTACATGTAGTACAGTACAGGTACAGTAGAGATACATGTAGTAGAGTACAGGTACAGTAGAGATACATGTAGTACAGTACAGGTACATGTAGTACAGTACAGGTACAGTACAGGTACATGTAGTACAGTAGAGGTATATGTAGTACAGTACAGATACATGTATTACAGTGCAGGTACAGTAGAGATAATGTAATACAGTAGAAGCACAGTACAGGTACATGTAGTACAGTAGAGGTACAGTAGAGGTACAGTAAAGGTACATGTAGTACAGTAGAGGTACATGTAGTAGAGTAGAATTACAGTAGAGATACATGTAGTACAATACAGGTACAGTAGAGGTACAGTAAGGGTACATGTAGTACAGTAGAGGTACATGTAGTACAGTAGAGGTACATGTAGTACAGTACAGGTACATGTAGTACAGTAGATGTACATGTAGTACAGTAGAGGTACATGTAGTACAGTAGAGGTACATGAAGTACAGTAGAGGTACATGTAGTACAGTAGAGGTACAGTAAAGGTACATGAAGTACAGCAGAGGTACATGTAGTACAGTAGATGTACATGTAGTACAGTAGAGGTACATGAAGTACAGTAGAGGTACATGTAGTACAGTAGAGGTACAGTAAAGGTACATGAAGTACAGTAGAGGTACATGTAGTACAGTACAGGTACATGTAGTACAGTACAGGTACATTTAGTACAGTAGATGTACATGTAGTACAGTAGAGGTACATGTAGTACAGTAGAGGTACATGTAGTACAGTAGAGGTACAGTAAAGGTACATGAAGTACAGTAGAGGTACATGTAGTACAGTAGAGGTACATGTAGTACAGTAGATGTACATGTGGTACAGTAAGGTACAGTAGAGATAAATGAAGTACAGTAAAACACAGGAGATGTAGTAAAGTGAAGCGGAAGTGTTCATCAGGATTCTCTTTGTTTTTCTTTGAACAGACTTTTCTGTTCTCACAGGTTTGACACTTTAAATCCTTAAAGATCCGCCTGTCAGAATGTCGTCACGGTGATGGAGGATGTGTCCTGCATCGCCATAGCAACAGAGACAGAGAGAGCATCTCTTTTATCTGTAATCTCTCTCTCCTGTCTGACGGTGAAATTCGACAGCTGCAGGTAATGAACTGTGAACATGTCGACCTGCATCGTCACCTGACCAACACACCTGAGCTTAGCTCAGATTAAAGGTCAGACTGAAAACAGAAGCTCCTCAGTCAGAGTTATCTTAAGCTGAAATAATTTGGTTGGACATGTTTCCATGTCAGTTCAACCATTTTCTAAAACTTCTCCAGCTCTAGTGTTTCCTTTTGGTGAAAGTTGCTTTTCTAGACAAGGTTCGGGTTTCAAAAGGTCAGGGTCGAGGAAACATCCATCAAGTTCTAGGTTAGGGTTAAGGTTAGTTCTAAGGGGAACTTAAATGTCCAAGTGTTGGAGTTAAATAATAAAAAAACAAATCATTAATTATGTTTTATTACAGTAACATTTGTCTTCATGTTGTAAGGGGATCAGGCCTCAGCTGCTCTAATTTGGCTGAAACTGGTTTTCAGAAATGCTTCAGAATCAGAAGAATGATGCGTAGTCAGAATAAATCTGGACTTTTTAAGTTATCCTGGTGATGTAAGAGCCAGGCCTTAAAAGAAAGGTGCCTGCAATGCATGTCCTGTCTCAAATCATGGCACAGATGCAGTACCTGTATCTGACCAGGCTGGAGAATCTGAAGAAACATTCTGAAGCAGGTTCCAGCATGGAATATTGTAGAACTGGAATTTATCTTTCTCAACAAGACTGTCACTAAAACTGGGACACTGACAGATCTTTGTGAGCCATGAACAGGTTGTTCCAGTCTGAAAGAAGGCTCAGCAAGAGTGAGCATTTCTGAATTTATCTAAAGCACCAATTATGTTTTGTTCTGTTGTTCATATTTTGTTACATTAGAACAGGATCAGATGGGTTAGGACAAACTCAAAAGAACAATGAACACTTTGAGGTCATAAGAACAGAAACCAGTTAAAGAATGTAATGCTGGAGTAGAACTGTAGAGTAGAACCAGGAGCTGTGTGCTGAACCCGGCAACGAGCGCAGTGCACGGCCGCGATTGGCTATTACTTATTACTGTTTATGTTATTACTACTACTAATAACTATTTATTATTCAAAGACAAAGCTTATTTTTTATATTTATTAGGTCCTAACAAACCCTAATAACCCTAACCCTAAATGCAAGGCCCAGAAAAGGTCAGGTCCCAAGAGGCTATAGTAGAGAGGGGGTCTGCCTCCAGAACCCAGACTGGGAGCTGATTCCACAACAGAGGAGCTGATAACTGAAGGCTCTGCCTCCCATTCTACTTCTGGAAACTCTGGAACCACAAGTAAACCTGCAGTCTGAGAGAGAAGGGCTCTGTTAGGATGATCAGGTCCAATAAGGTCTCTAAGATACGATGGAGCTGCTCATTAACAGTTTATATGTTAGAAGAAGGATTTTAAAGTCTATCCTGGATTTTACAGGGAGCCAATGAAGAGAATCTGATCCAGGAGAAACCTGATCTCTGGTCTTGGTTCCTGTCAGAACTCTGGCTGCAGCATTTTGGACCAGCTGGAGGTTTCTGAGAGAGTTACTGGGACATCCTGACAATAAGGAACTACAATAGTCCAGCTGGAGGTTCCAGATGCATGGACTAGTTTCTCAGCATCACTCTGGACCAGATGTTCTGATCTTTACAGTATTCTAGATGAAAGAACGCCGTCCTACAGACTGGTTTAATGTGGAGGTTGAAGGACATCCTGATCAAAGATAACTCCAAGGTTTACAGTAGAGCTGGAGGCTGAGGCAGCGCCATCTAGAGGAACTATCTGGTTAGACAGAGTGTTTCTGAGGTGTTTAGGGCCAAATACAATAACCTCAGTTAGTCTGAGTTTAATGTAGACAGTTCCAGGTCATCCAGGCCTTTATGTCCTTCAGACATGTTGGAGTTTGACCAGCTGGTTGGTTTCATTTGGCTTCATAGATAAATATAACTGGGTATCATCTGCATAACGATGGACGTTCATGCAGTGCTTCCGAATAATATTGCCTAAAGGGGAGCATGTACAAAGTAAATGGTGTCAGTCATAGTACAGTGATCTTCTACTGTAATTTTCTTGATTAATGCATTTGATAATCTTGTTGATCGGAGGCAGAAATGGTCTCTATGGGATGTTGGGAAGGTGGCAGCTGTAAAACTACAATCTGCCTCCGGGTCTCACTTCTGGACTGTCAGAGTTGTAGTTTGCTAATAAACTTGGACATGTTATATGTGGCAGTAAATGCTAAGAGTTCTAAAAAGGAATTTGTCTTCATGTTCCAGATCCAGGATGCACAGTGATTTGTTCACCAACGTGTCCCTATAATATATCTTATTTTTGGATAAAGTGTTCATTGCTGAAATCTGAAGTGCAACCATATTTCCAATAACTGCTGTTGCATTTGTTCCGTTACAATAAATTTGACATAAAGCTTCTTAGATCTTCACTAAATATTTTATTTTTTTCTGACAAATTTCATACACTCAAAAGGGTTGACTTTTTCAGTAAAAGGTGACTGTTGGAATTAAGAATGTGAATCTCCATCACTGACAACGATTCAATACGCTACCAGTGATACAATACATTGAAGCCCCTGATGATACAATGTGATATGATTCACCCTGTTCCCGATTTGATACGATGTAATATTTATTTGATGGCGATTCAGTTCTACACAATGCGATACGATTTGGTGCGATATGATGCAAAGAAATTATACCAAAAATGTAAATAGAAAGTAAAAAGCTGCAGTTCAGTCTGGTTCTAGAGGCAGAGGATTGGTTTTATTACTTATGAGCAGCAAATTTCACAAACAGGCACATGTTGCTTCTCATCTCTACCAGTACTATGCATCACTGTATGCAACTTCTTTTTGGCCTCTTAAAAAGCACAACAATAAAACAGGCCTTTTCACAGGTAGGGTTGGGATCTGGAACCAGATTCAATGTTAAACAGGAATCGGTTCCTTCACAT
Organism: Dascyllus trimaculatus; assembly: GCA_024666655.1. Lineage (NCBI taxonomy): Eukaryota > Metazoa > Chordata > Actinopteri > Pomacentridae > Dascyllus > Dascyllus trimaculatus. The sequence goes on along the minus strand of CM045446.1, from coordinate 37,248,800 downwards.
TTAATATCTGTTTTATCACACTGTCAGAACTTTAACAGTACAGTGAGGTTCAGCAGCATTCTTTACCAACGACCTGCGTCTTCTCAAGTTTACCGTCTTTCTTGAAAAAGCCAAAGTAGTTCCAAACGCCTGATTTGAACTTTTTAGGAGCGTCAGAAATCTCCTCTGGCTGCTTGCTGCTGCTCTCGTGGACCTCCATGCTGTTTGTTGTGGCAGAAATGTGCTTCCTGGCTTCCGTCCGTGTTCAAAACAAAACGTGAAGCAGTGACGGTGTGTTCAGTGTGCCTCGGAAACACAGGATAGAACAAAATACAGCATTGAAAGATGGATGCAACCATGGATTTTACCAATGCAGGCACTCAGCGAACGATGCATCCATGATTTGACCCGTCAATTGTACCACTGTACGCTGAATGAATCGATGCACTGGCATCGTGCACGTTTGTATCTAGATACCGATTCGTATCGGTTAATCTCCACATGCTTAGTTGGAATGCAGTCATGTGGTTTCTGCCTGACTGAACCATACATGACCTTAAAGCTGCACAGATCACCACAGATGTTTGATACAAAGTTAAAAAATGAATATTGGATATTTTAAGTACTTTCTAAGCAAGTCTGTCACGAGATGTTGTTTTTCCATTTTTCTGACACAAATCCCAAAAATAGCGTGAAATCCAACAGACGTAGAGTACAGATCTGTCGCCATGAGCAACATGATGAAGCCTCTCCACAGGAGAGAAACCTTTAGAGTTTTTCAGTGGAAACCTTGGTTTGACTTGATATTGAATGTCTCAGTTGAAGCTGTCTGTCCTGTCTGGGTGCTCTAACATCAGTGCCTGGCTCAAAGGTCTTGACAGGACAGATCCTGGTACCTGCCAACACCGGCTAGATTTATTCTATTAAACAGTACAACAGTCCTATGCCCGGGCATTGTTGTGGTCAAGGTTGTATTTATCATAAATAACAGCAGGAACATGATGTGATTCTATTACATTATGACTCACAGCAGAGAGACACAAAGACACAGCTGTATAACAGCTGCAAAGAAACCATGTGTCAGTGGAAAGTCGAGGCCATCTGAAAACACCTGAACTGACTCTAAATCCCTCAGAACTGATCGATCGAAGAATAAGGTCTTCATCTGTGCGTCTGAGGGACTGCTGTGATTGATCCTTACTGCTCCTCCTATCAGATCAGGCTGGAACACATCTCTGTCTCCTGCAGCAGGACAGTAATCAGTGTTTGGTGGGCAGCCTGTTAGCAGCGTGTCAGGTGGAGTTTGGGTGACGGCTGGTCAGCGGGGATAAACGCTGCTGTGAAGCGAATCGACTCGTTTGCCAGCGGAATGAAAGTCAGTTGCAGCTGCAGAATTTAATGCGACAGTCACACTGACCTTCAAACTGGTGCTGCCTCCTGATCTGAGCAAAGACAGAAGTGGAAAAAGAAAGAGATAAATCACAGGACACAGCAATGCTGAAAATCCATGTACACAGCCTGCAGCAATGTTTTTTCAGCAGATTTAATATTCCTCTCTTCACTGCTGAGTATCTGCTTGTAAACAGAGCCACAACAGGTAATGAGCAACTGTAGACATCTGTATCCACACACCAGGGGGCGCTGCTGAACAGATGGTAACAGTTCTTTCTACAAATATTAATAACACAGAGGAAACACAGAAATGTTTAAACATAGTGGTTCAGTCAGTGTTGGTCAATAAAAAATGAATTATTACATGCACATAAAACCAATCACATGTTTAAACCCACAGACTGTAAACGGGGATGTTTACAACTCTCCGTGACGTCACCCACAGGTTTCCTGCAGAATCAGTTTGAAGCTCAGTGTAGCTACTCCATCGCCCTCTTGTCAGCTCCAGAGTCCTCTGAACTTCAGATCCAAAAACTAAGTGAAGAGGTGGAGCTGAGGCAGGCACTCACCTGCCCATCAAAGCAGTCCAAAACCAGTCCAAAACCAGTCCCAACCAGTCTCAACCAGTCCAAAACCAGTCCAGAACCAATCACAACCAATCCAAAACCAGTCCAAAACCAATCACAACCAGTCCAAAACCAGTCACAACCAGTCTCAACCAGTCCAAAACCAATCCAAAACCAGTCCAAAACCAATCACAACCAGTCCAAAACCAGTCACAACCAGTCTCAACCAGTCCAAAACCAGTCCAAAACCAGTCCAAAATCAATCACAACAAGTCCAAAACCAGTCACAACCAGTCACAACCAGTCACAACCAGTCCCAAACCAGTCACAACCAGTCCAAAACCAGTCCAAAACCAATCACAGCCAGTCCAAAACCAGTCACAACCAGTCACAATCAGTCCAGAACCAGTCCAAAACCAATCCTAACCAGTCCAAAACCAGTCACAACCAGTCCAAAACCAGTCCCAAACCAATCACAACCAGTCCAAAACCAGTCCAAAACCAATCACAACCAGTCCAGAACCAGTCCAAAACTAATCACAACCAGTCCAAAACCAGTCCCAGACTAATCACAACCAGTCCAGAACCAGTCCAAAACTAATCACAACCAGTCCAAAACCAGTCCAAAAACAATGACAACCAGTCCAAAACAAATGACAACCAGTCCAAAACCAGTCCAAAACCAATGACAACCAGTCCAAAACCAGTCCAAAACCAATGACAACCAGTCCAAAACCAGTCCAAGACCAGTCCAAAACCAGTGACAACCAGTCCAAAACCAATGACAACCAGTCCAAAACCAGTCCAAGACCAGTCCAAAACCAATGACAACCAGTCCAAAACCAGTCCAAAACCAATGACAACCAGTCCAAAACCGGTCCAAAACCAATGACAACCAGTCCAAAATCAGTCCAAAACCAGTCCAAAACCAATCCAAAACCAATCACAACCAGTCCAAAACCAGTCCAAAATGTGCACTCAAATGAAGTCCACCTGTCCAGGCTCTTAATTATGCAGATGCTTCTGCCTCGGCCTAATTAAATGGATGAGTTCTGTAAAATAAGAAATAAGCTTTTTGTAGCAGGCTGTAAACATGTTTATGTCTTCTGTGAAGTTGTGCTATTCAGGCTCTGTGACTCACTGTTGGAATCTCTGGTGGGCGTTTGGTGAACTGCAGGTTCTGACTCTGTATGTTTGCTTCATGTTTCAGTCGTGGAGGTTGATGCTTGGTTAAAAAGATCAGATGTACTGTTTGAAAGACGACAAAATCACAGTAAGTCAGTCTTTCACAGAGAGTTGCTGGTCACTCCCAAGTTTTGCAATAGCAGAGGGACGACTATGAAGCAGGGTCGACATAGTCAGGCCTTGCTTGTGTTGGCTGTTTGTTTCTGCAAGAGAGATAGCCTATCAATCACAGATAATCTATTAGTCAAAGATAACCTATCAATCACAGATAATCTATGAGTCAAAGATAACGATCAATCAGAGATGATCTATGAGTCAAAGATAACCGATCAATCACAGATAATCTATTTGTCATTGTAGAGGAAATAGCCTCACACAGCCGTATCACATATGTAGAAGCTACACTTTGTGATTAAAATTGCACTCAATAATAAAACAATATATATTCAGAACATAATGAATTAATACTCAGAGTGAATATTAATAGTTCATTAAGTCTACTTGTATTGATCAGTCTCCTTATCAAAAGTCCTGAACTCTGGGTTCATTGACCTCCAGTTGAAGAACTCCACGGTAGAACGACGGTAATCACACACCAACATTTATTAATGATCAATAAACAAACAGTGGATGAATGCAGAGGAACCAATGAACTGATCGTCACTGGAAGCAGTTGGTAGGAAGGTGATCAGTTTAGAGTCACTTTAGATTTGAAGCCAGGTGTAATGATTAAATTCACCTGTTGAGCAGAAGGAACATGAAGCCTGGAGCCGCTGATGGAGGGAGATGGAGGCTGCAGGAGGAGCAGCTGAAGATCTGCTGGTTCAGGAAGCAGAGACCAGACTCTGGTAGAGCTGGGCTGAAAAACGTCCTGGAGTAAAAACACGAGGAGTCGGAGCTCATAGTTATCAAGAAAATGTTCACTCTGTTGTTATTAAAGGGAACTTCAGAAGCCCAACTTCAAGTTAATCACAGAGAAACAAAGTCCAGCTTAAGTTGGAGACAAGAATCCTTAAGAAGGATGACAAAGAGCTCTGGATGCTCAGAATAAGAGGTCTCTGTGGCTGTGGTCTGGGACAGACAGGAGGAGGTGTTGGAGCCTCATGTTGATTCTCCACAAACACTCCAGACGGATGTGTTCTCCTTCCATGCTGGTCCTGATCAACCTGGTACCACAGAGTCCAGGTGTTGGGTTTTCACTCCAGTCATGGTGGACTTCATTATTTTGGGATTTAAACTGTTCAGTTCCTTCCTGTGTAGAACATTCTGTTAGGAGGAGAAGAAGGTCAGGAGGTCACCGTGAAGAATGCCATCTCTCTCCTCCAGAGGTGTGGTTTTCCTCACAGGTGGTACTTGAAGACCCTCATCAGGTTCTGGTGGATCCAGGAGAGTCCTGTTGTCTCCAAGAGGGCCGTGATTGGTCATCCTACTCTGAAATGGTTCTTTACCAGAGCTACAGCTCTGAGAAAGGCTCTCTGGGTTCTGTGTGTCGTCTTGGACTGTTCTGGTCCTCGGTCCGCAACATCACTGATAGTGTATCAATCAGAGATCAACTGTTGATCAGAAATAATGCATTGATCAGAGATGGTATCTCTTTCCCTGTATAAATATCTCTTCATCACTTGTCTTTGTTAACCTGGTTTTCGTCATGAGACTTCACAAAAGGGTTACAGAAGAAAAGCAAATTCAACAAGAACAGAATCAGTTTGTTTCTACCTGACAGGTCAGTTGGGAGGAGGTGGACTGGTGAAGCTGACACACCTGTGAGCTGCTGCCAAGAAAGGAAGCATGGAGGAAATTTCAGGAAGACTAATCTACTTTTGGTCATCTTTGTTACAAATTGTGACGTATTAAAGTAAATATAGTGGCTTTCGATCCAAAACCAGCTGGATGTGTGAATGGTTCCTGGTCCGCAAGAACCTGCTGATCCCAGAAGCAGGACTGGACGTTCCTCATTAAACCTCTTTGGACTGATGAATATTTGGTTTCGGTGTTCTATTTTCTTTCCAAATCTTCAAGATCTCTTTTCAGGTTGTATTAACCCCTGATACCAAACCTCACAGAAACTCATCGGCACACCTCAAAGCTGAACTACAGTGCACTGAATCAAATTAAATGAACTGAAAAAAACCCAAAAGGCAGAAGCTGACTGAAAGCACTGAAGTGAACCGATGCTCCTTTGTTGAACATTTTCCCAAAAGAATGACTGCAAAGTTCAATCAGTGAACCTTTTGCTCCAGTGTCCTCTTGTAAAGAAGCAGGCTGGTGTGGCAAATTGATTTCTGTTGGTTTCTTCTTGGTTTTTGGAACACTATTGTCCAGAAACATATTGGACCACCTCCAGACACAAACAGACTCAACGTATGTGATTATCTGATGTTTGATTGATGCTTCAGACTGTCATGTTCCAACTCTGATCTCCTCTTTATTCACCTGCTCACCTGTAGAACCAGTTCCACCTGCAGATGGTGACGGGAGTCCCAGAGTCCGGCCTCTTCGATCTGTTGCTGACGGTTCTGCAGCGGTCTGGTTGGAGGGAGGGTACTGCAGTCCTGTGTCGGGGCTGGGAGGAGGCTCAGGGTCTCCTGCAGCTCCTGGACCATCATGGCGGTGCATCGTGGGATGGCGGGGGCAGCATCAACTGGCACCTGCGAGCCCTTCTGAACTTGACACAGTCGTCCCACGATGACACGCAGATCCACGACTTCCTGTCCCGACACTTCAGACAAAACCAGCCACCGCCAGCGTCGGTGCTACTATTCGGGGCCGACCCACAGTGTGCGGCGGCGGTGCTGCGCAGCGCCCAGGACTTGGGCTTGACGTTACCCATGGTACACTGGATTCTAGGCCAGCCACTCAGCCCTGATGCGCTGCATGCCATCGGACTGCCGCTTGGCCTGCTGGCCTATGGAGAGGTGGAGAGGAAACCGCTCGACTTCTACGTCAGAGATGCCCTGCAGCTTGTGACCAGAGCTGTCGCTGCGGCAACGGTGGTGAGACCAGACCTGGCTCTGATCCAAAATATGGTGAACTGCTACGACAGACCCAACAAACACGAGGCACCATCATCAGGACAGTACCTGTCCAGGTAGGAACCTCATTTCCTCCCTGTGCTGAAGAAATATTTTATTTAGATATATTAAATTCAACATCTGCAAGTTGTACAAACACCGTTCCAAGGGAGAGATTGAAACTAAAACAGATTAGCGACAGTAATAGCTCTTGTTTCTTGAAACATTTTCAATAAACAGCCGCTATAGTCTGCCAAAGGTTTTCCAGTTGATTCTCAACCAGTATGGAATCTTCCACAGTTAGTCTCCCCCTTGTACTGCCATAGCTGACATTTAAGTTGCCTATGTGAGCCATCGGAAAGATTTCTAAATTATTTCCAACCATTTGATAAAATTGATAAAATGTGTCATACAGTCTGCCAAAAACTATGCACTGAGAGACAAAGCCAGATGGACCGTAGATAGTTAGGTAAATGGATGGATGGATGGATAGATGGATACTTTATTTTGACCTTTACAGGAATTTCCTTTGTTACGGCAGCGGCAATCACAGTGAAGACCCCACTTTTGGCACTGACCATAAAACATCTCTGGCATAAAACTATTCACAGTAGTGCTAAAGACGACTGAAGACTTGGAGCAAAGTAATGAATATATCTGTACTATGTAATGTCCAAAGTATACAGTATAGAGAATATGCTGTGTGCAAAAATGTTGAAAAAAAAAAAACAATGTGAAAAAACAAATATCCAGTGTGCAACAAAATGACTTGCAAAAATCTCTTTATAGTATAAAACATGTCCTTTGTCTATTTCCTCCTCAGTTCAGTTCTTCTGGTTCCTCTTTGACTCCTCTGGTCAGAACCGGTTCAGTCCAACTAAATGTGTCGTCTCCATGACTCAGACTGGTTTCTTCAGGTTCTTGATGGTCTAAGTCAGGACTTTGGGGGGACCAGTCTAGAACCTTCATTCCAGCCTGATGGAACCATTTCTTCACCACTTTGATGTGTTTGGGCTCATTGTCTGGTTGGAACATCCAGCTGTGTCCCAGATCAACCTTCTGCTGATGGTTTTAGGTTCTGATCCTCCTCCTTCATTGTTCCATTGACTTTGTGTGAAGCTCCAGTTCCACAGAGCATGATGCTGCCACCTCCATGCTTTAGATGTTTAGATGTCTTTATTGTCATTGCACAATGTTTCAGAGCAACGAAATAGATTCAGTTCCATCCCGTCCAAGAAACATAAAAAAGACAGTAACACAAACATGGGGAGGACAGGTCTCTGGGCAGCTATCTGGTTCGGTGTCCTTGTTGCACACTTGATACTTGATGTTAGCATGACCAAGGTTACACTATCTGTTGCTATTAGGCAGAGCAAACATTCCACTTGCTTTCTTACCACTTGCTTTGATGTCCGGTCAGATCATATTGTCAGGAAGCCTCTAGCACCGGTGTTCAGTTGAGGACACAGTCTTTTAGCCATGTTTCTGTGACGCACATTAGACTGCTGACTAGGGTCTCCAATCCTTTCATCTCGTTGGCAAATGAGCAAACATTTCGCACGATTACAGATTTTATGGCAGGTTTAAAAATTTCCCACTGGAAGAGTCATGACTGTCTGTGCCTTCCTTGAGACCACAACAGAAGCTGAAGTGTGAGAGATCCGAAATTATTTTTATATAGGGGAGTACAGACGGTCTTAGCCTGTGCCTTCAGAGTGGATGTAATTCCATAATTTGAAATCTCTCTCCATCATTTTCTGGATTTATCAGGCTTCGACTCGGCTTGACTCAACAGAATGCGTTATCGAAATAATCTGATGCCTGTTGATCAGAGAGGAAAATACTGTTCCAGGTATGACAGAGAGGATAGCCCCCCTCCCCGAAGACATCAATATGTCTTCCTCATGGCAATGTTCCAGATGTCTGAGACCTTCAATGGGCCAATTTCTGCCGTTCAACTCAAAGACATTAGGAGAAATCTTTTCTTGTCTATTTATTTAAAATTTCAGTCATTTTATGTCTTCGGTATGTCTACGAGCCACTTCTTTCCCTCTCTTGTATTTTAAACTGGATTTAATGCGTTCTCTTTATTATATGAAGCCAAAATGGCTGAATAGTGGGATGAAAACTGGTAGAGGACCAGGTATTCTGCCCTGTGGGACTCCACATGTTGTAGAGAAATGACCTTGAGCTGCAACTCTCTGAAATGTGTGAGTTAAATATGAAGCAAACCATTAAAATACTCACTGCCAAGAGATTCTTTGGTCTGCTGAGACAAAGGGAGAAAACTCAAACACTGCAGTTGTGCTAGTTTGGACGCACAACGGATAAGAAAGAAGCTCTAACAGGATTATAGGCTGGTCTCTGCAGAGGTAGGCGTCAAGTTACAAACTGTGCAGTGAAGATAAAACAACACACCACTTCCACAGCCAACGAAATTAGGGAGAAAGTCACCAATTGCAACTACAGCCCATGCTTGTCTCAAATTTCATATTTAAATGTGGAAAAATTGCTCACGTGTAGTTCAAAAGACAAAGTTTTATTGTTGCATAATTAACCCTAAAGCTTCCTTGAGGGCTTTACTGGGAGATATTTTTCTGGAGCTCAGTTGGGATTAATCCGCCGAGTTTTTCAGCATCTTTGTTTATATTGTACCTTTCTTTGGTTTCCTGTTGAAGTGCAACTTTTGGAAAAACCTAGAAGGTCTTCATACTTTTGCTCCACAAATGAATAGACAGTTTTCACTCCTGTAATGTAAGATTCTATTCAGACCAATTACAACTGATTTTATTGCTGTTTCTTTATTTGCAACAAATTAAATGTGTTTCACAAAAGAGAACAAACATGAACACGGGAGGAGAACCAAGCCAGGTTTCAGTCTTCATTTCCACATTAGTTCATATTGTACATTTTAATCAAGTCTCTGCTCTATGGAAGTCTGTCCTGGAGAAAACAAGTGATTGTATTTACTATTTCACAGATCTAAAGTGTTGTGTTTCAATTTTTACAATAAACCAGTCGAGTTTCAGAAAGATACAGGCCCCTGAGAGAAAACACAACATCTCAGTCCTTAGCATCTCATGACCTTAAATGTCACCATGGGTTAAACACAAATTCCCCCAGAATATTTAATCATCTTTTCATAATTAGAAGATGATGGAAACCAAACAGTTGGAGACTCCTAACAAGTTATTTCTGATCAGTGAATGAAAATAACAGCAGCAGCAGTAGATTTATAATCACCGCTCATATTTAATCAAACTGACATTTTTACAATTTTCATTCATTCTTCTACAAATTAGTTCCAGAAGCTGTTTGATGTGAATTATTATTTTATCACCAAGCTGTGGCTTCATTCAGACACAGCCGAGTGTTATCAGTAACGTGGTGGAAAATCCCTCTGGGTGACTCTGAGTCCTCCATCCTCCCCTCTCAGGCACATTAATATTCATATATATTCATAAATACAGTCTGTGTGTGTTTTGGACTTTCCCCTTCGAGTGGAAATAAGCATGTTGGAGGTTTAGCTTTTATTCATGAGGAGATTTATTACAGAGCCTAAAGCTGCTCACTGGCTCTCTCTGACCTGCAGCTGCTTCAGCAGCATGATAAAGAGATAATCAAAATGGAAACCAAACACCTCTCATATGTTCCATTTATTAGCGTATTACAGTGCTTTTGAGGGACTCTTTGGAAACCATCTGCTTGCATTAAATCAAGTTGTTTTTCTGAAGCTTTATGATAGAAGAAAAGAGACCAAATGTGAACTGTTCAGAGCAGAAATGAGATATCAGATTCCCAAATCCTCCTGCCTGACTTGAAATATAACTGTTTTAAGTGAATCCTCCTTTTTGTGGTTTAAATTACACAAAGACAAACAAACAACAAAAAAAAAAACAGAATGCTGAGGTGCAGTCTGACTATTGTGTTAGAGGGGAAGATCCCTTCTGCACATTTATCGAAAAACAAGCTCCTCAGTAAAAGAACTGAGGTCTGAAAGCCGAATCATACCACAAACCAACACATGACCAAAAACACGACACTACAAGTAACACTAATCAGTGTGCTTGAACACCACACCGAGCAGGAACAAACACTCTGAGCTTCAATGAGCATTGTGAGCTGCATGAAACTCTGAGAAGGGCGAGCCACAGAAAACACTGTGGGCTACAGGTTTGAGGGGATTCCTGACAGAAGCAGATCAAACATGTTCACAGTAAATGAAATTACACTCAGACTGAGAGATAAAACCAGATTATCGGCTGTAGAAGAGGAAAAGAAAGAATGCGAAGAGAAACTGACACATCAGAGATTTAATGTGAAGTGAAATCACAAACTCATCAAAGAAGATCTTCATGTAAGAACATCTTAAAACTTTGTTTTCAGAGGCATCCATCAGGAAATCTAATTATACTATGTCTGTACAGTTCTGATGCTTTCATTTTGAAACTAAGGCTTTTGCACTGATAGTTGTACCAAATGGAAGAAAAGTCACAGAATCACCAGAAACCTTGTATGACGACTCCGAAGACTCACATTAGACTTTCTGAAACAATCTGGAGACAGTTTTCAGATTTGAAAACGTACCAAAAGCAGGTGAAGATGTGCTCATTGCGACTGAACACAGAATGATCAAGGAGCTTGATATTCTGACCACCAGTCTGAATGATTGTCACTTTGTTCAGGTGGATTTCTGTTGGGCACGTCTGTGACTGAGGATTAGACTGCACAGCTGTTCACATCGCTCCACATCTGTCTCTGAAAACCTCTCTGGGTGAACAGTGCATTTATTTTGTCCAGTTATTTCTGTTTGTAAAGTCTCAGCAGATAGGCAAGGCAATATGTCATATTTCATACCTGAGAGAAAACATAATGAGAGCGAGAAAGCAATGAGAAAATAATAATTATACTCATAGAAATACTGATAACAGCTATTCAGAACAAGCATGCAGGAGGACTCCTTTCATTTTTTGTTCTTTTTAGTTTTAGGAACAGTGTGTGTTACAACAATAAATGCAGATTAAAACAGACAGCAGACACAGCATTAGAACAAACACAACGTACTCTACAGCCAAGTCGACAGATATTCAATTTCGATTCAATTTTATTTATATAGTGCAAATTCACAACAGATGTCATCTCACAGCGTTTACATGGTGATGTACAGACCTCATGGATTAGAGGACAGAAAACCCAACAATCCAAGGATACCTCTGGATTCTCTCTGAGCAGCAGTCAGCGACGGTGGGAAGGAACCAAAAACCCCCTAGGATAGGGAAAGGGGAAAACCCCCGACAGAACCAGGCTCAGGGAGGGAGGACATCTGCCTCGACTGGTTGGGTTAGGAGTGGGGATGGGAGGACAGCAGGAGGAGAAGCTGCAGATCAGAGAACAAACATAGCCCTCTCAGCGTGCTTCCAGATCTCCATCCGGGCCATTAACAGAGGAAAGCAACAGGTAAAAAACAAACGGAAAGCAGAAAAACAACAAAAAACAAAGAAAACACAAGAAGACCAAGACATCAATAAAACCAGTTCCATCACCATACATCCGGGGATAACAGAACCCATCCAACGCATTATGAAAAAACACAAGACTGGCACCGCTATAAAACCACACACTAAACTACAACAACTTGTGGTCCACCCCAAAGACCAAATCGAGAGGGACAAAAAGAGCAATGTCATCTACGAAATACCATCAACTCCTGCAATAACACATATATTACATCGGGGAGACGGGTCGAACATTTCACACAAGAAAAAAGAACATCAGAGGGAAACAGCAACACGTCTCACAAGATCTCAGAAAGAAGCAGCAGGAAAACCTCAAATCAGCAACATCTGACCACTGCAAAAGGAGCAACCAGGTGATGGACTGGGACGGGGCAAGAAGAATCGGAACTGAAGAAAACAAACAAAAACGATGGATAAAGGAGGCCATGGAGATCCGGAAGCACGCTGAGAGGGCCGTGAACAGGGACGAGGGGGGCTTTATGCTCTCCCACACCTGGGACCCCACACTCCAGGGGAAATAGAGCGGCGGGGTCGTGGTACGCCCGGTGGGGGTGTTGGGTCTGTTGGGCTCGCCACGACATACCGTCACAATGTGGGCGTGGCCTGGCAGCGCTGCCGGGCGTGCCGCAGGTGCCGGCTGTCAAAATCTGCCGGACACGTCACAAGCTGTCAGTGAGACGCTCTGAAGAAGGCGAGAGCTTGTCGCCGAAACTGTCAGGTAAAAAATCAACATCTTTACTTGCACCATATGTCTGAAGAAAGAACCTAAAACACCTGCATTAGTAAGAAGACATGAATGTTTTTGAGCTATGAAAAAATGCTGCTAAACTGTGTCAAACTGTCCAGTTAGGGTTAGGGTTAGACCAACCCTACCATAGTACTGCTACTGAGCAAAAGAAAAAGAGTGGTTGGCTGCAATTTGCAGTGAATTCAACACCAATGAAAATGTAACCACAAGAACAGTACAACAACTACAGCTGAGATACCTCCATTATTACTGCATCAGTATTCCACAGTTATCATGTTCATGTCTTTGTGACATCACTTACATTGAATATCTGCCTGTAGACTCTGTGGAAGAACCTTAAACTGGCTTTAAAAAAAGAGAACGTGGAGTTCAGAAGAGACAGATTTAATACTGGTGGTGGACCATCCAAAAAGACAAGACTGATGAATGGAGTGACGTGCTGTCTGGAATTATCAAATACCAGCAACCTCTGGATGGAATACCAGATGATGATCATTTGGACAGTTCAGATAAAGAACTCAGCTCAAATGATAACTGTGGCAATCTTTATTCTTCTTTCATTCTACAGACCATGTGGCTTTATTTGTACTCCTGACAGTGTTATTTTTCCAGAGAAAAGGAACCTGGCGAGGGTGGAAGAGCCTGCAGTGTACAGTGGATGTGTACCCTCTATATCTACTGTAACATCCCTGAGAGAAGATGCTGCTGCCACCTCTCAACAGAGATAAAAAAGATGACCATGCGTGAAAAATTAGTCAGAGAATTTCATGAGCATAAAATTAAATATCTGAGGGAAGAACATGAAATGAAAATGAGAATTCTACAGGTTGAACTGGATATGAGGTTGGAGGAGAGAAAAAAGATACAGTAATGAGACCATTGTGATTACCAGTCATGATGAACTATACAGGTCAAAATACATACATTTTTTCATTTGTATATACATGAGTGTGAGTATTTATATCACTACAAACTACATTTCAAACCAACCTGGGTTTAGTCACTCAACTTGCTGCACATAAAAACATGCAAACAAAGCAACAACAAGCAAAAATCGGTGATAGTGAATACATTCCATATTTATTGCATGTTAGTCTTCTCTTAAATAGTCCAAGTAGTCCATGCCCCTCACAAACTACTAAGCAGAAGTTAAATCTGCCTCTTTGAAGGATTAATTTAAACTTCAATTTAGTCCTAGAGTAACTCTAATCCTCATCCTCACAGTCAGTTTAGTTTAATCCAGAACAGCCTAACTCTAAGACTATTTTAGGATGTGTCTGTGCAAGTCACCTGGAGTAAAGAAAGCTCAAACAGGCATTTTAGTCTGGGACTAGACTTAAGCCTCGTCTGTGAAACCGGCCCTATATGTTTGTTGAAACGAAAGTCAACACTGAGAAAGACATGACAGTTTTTCAGTATACTTTAATTAGATCTGAATTAAAATGAGACCTAATTCCTCGTCTCTTCACTTCCTCAAAAAACCTTTCCTATGTTGCTTCTTTGTCAGACTGAAAAAAACAAACCTGAGATGATTCAAGCAGTGGCCAAGAACTGATCCCCGTGGAACTCCGTATGGTGTCGTGCAGACAAATCGTTGTAAAGATAGAACCTTTTGAAATCTGAGAGTTTTGAATGATCTAGAAAACCCTGTTTAAAGTATTTTAGTTACATTTTTTGGAGAACTTTCTTTAGGCCAGCACAAGAGAACTTTATCAGTTTTGTTCTTGAGAATGTGAAAACTGAGGAACTGAACATCTTAGAACCTCTACTAAAACCTGATGTTTCAACACTGAAATTGATTTGTTGCTCTGATCAGTGAACCAACGCCTTGCTTAAAGGCACCACCTCCAGTATGTTCAGGTGTTTTTTTTGTTGTTTTTCTTTCATGCAGGTTCCTGTCCAACACATCTTTCTCTGGACTCACGGGTCCAGTCCGAGTCCACCAGAACTGGTCTGAGGTTCTGACCTCACAGCGATTCCACATCTGGAGCTTACGGCGGGATGCGCTGGGTCAGCCCACCTGGGTGACTGTGGGCAGCTGGGAGGGAGGCCAGCTCCAGGTGGAGGACCAAGGGGTCTGGCAGGGGCCCAAATCTCGCCACAAGACAGAAGGGATTGGTGGGAGGACCAGGGTCCGCTGGAGAGCAGGGATGCCAGTTGCAGGGAGTCGGGTCCGGGTGGTTACCCTGGTTGAACATCCCTTCGTATTCACACGGGATGTGGATGACGAGGGCAGCTGCCCGGCCGGTCAGTTCTGCCTGGACGCCGGCACCAACAGCTCAGAGACCTTGGACAGGTACTTCAGGGAGGTGGCAGGTGGCAACGGCAGCTTCCTACCTACAGAGTACAGCAAGTGCTGTTATGGATACTGCATCGACCTGCTGGAGAAGCTGGCAGAGGACATGGGCTTTGAGTTTGATCTTTATATCGTTGGAGATGGAAAATATGGAGCGTGGAAGGGGGGCCGCTGGACTGGGCTGGTGGGGGATCTTTTAAATGGTCTAACAGACATGGCTGTAACCTCCTTCAGCATCAACTCCGCTCGTAGTCAGGTGATTGACTTCACCTCGCCCTTCTTCTCCACCAGTCTGGGCATCCTGGTCCGCAGTAAGGACACAGCGGCCCCCATTGGGGCCTTCATGTGGCCCCTGCACTGGTCAATGTGGGTGGGAATCTTCCTGGCACTGCACATAACAGCACTGTTTCTCACGTTGTACGAATGGAAGAGTCCGTTTGGTATGACGCCTCACGGACGCAACAGGATAAGAGTGTTCTCGTATTCGTCAGCTCTCAACCTGTGCTATGCAATCCTGTTCGGACGCACCGTCTCCTCCAAGACGCCAAAGTGCTGGACGGGCCGCTTTCTGATGAATCTGTGGGCCATCTTCTGCTTGCTGGTGCTGTCCAGCTACACTGCCAACCTCGCTGCTGTCATGGTGGGGGAGAAGACCTTTGAGGAGGTCTCAGGGATCCACGATGCCAAGGTGAGACAATAAGATCAGACAGAATTCTTTCAGATTTCACACTACTGTTGTTTTTACTCACAGTAATGTTTTTAGCATCTCACATGAATCTTGTCTCCACAAGCTTTCTTTGAGTTGAGTCTGGCAGGCAGCAGGAAACAGAGTTGCAGAGACAGTTCTGTTGTAATGTAGAAAGTGTTTTTCTAAATGTTCACTCAGATGATGAAAGTGATCTAACAAGTAATTATTCTGGATGATAGTAAATCAGATCTGTGTTTGTGAACTCCAACATTCTGCAGACTCTATTCATTCACTCTGTGCCTCCTGAAATAATTACAGATTAAATTTGCTCTGTGGATCACCTGCCTCGTCCTAATTACACTTTTAATTCAGTGGCCGATTGAAGCATGAAACACGCCTGAGTGTTTGTGCAGTCAGGGCTGCTGGGAGCCAAGAGAGCTTTAATTGGACGTCCATCTGTGTGTGATTAGCTTTTTTATTTTAAATGTGCAGAGACTGAGAGTGCAGCTCTGCAGCATCCCTGCAGGCCCCGCAGCTGTCTGAACATTGTGTGAATGTTGTCTAAATGTTTTTCTGAAAGTGGTCTGAATGTCTGGTTACTCACATCGCCAGGAAACTGATCCATTCACAGACTGTTTTTCACTTCCTTAACACACAGTTTACCAGTTTTACTAGCCAGCTATTAGAAGCATTGCTAGCACTTGAGCAATGTACTTTGGGAGTCGGATGGAAAAAAAAAGAGAACCCGATAAAGAATCCAGAAAGCTCGATTAGGTCTGTCGCCTCACAGCCAGAAGGTCCTGGTGCTGGGTTCAAATCTTTACTTGGGCTGTCTGTGTGGAGTTTGCATGTTTTGTGATTGATCAGTTTAGCCAAGGGAAGCTGATTAATCAATCACACAGTTGACTAAATTGAGCCATGTATTGGTCGTAGGTGTGAGTGCGCATGGCTGTGTGTCCATGCTGGTCTTGTAATGGAGTGGTTACCTGCCCAGGTGTGCCCTAACCCTGTGCTCCAGGTCACCTGAGAATGGCTCCAGCTCCCTTGCAATCGTCACAAGATAAAGTGATGTAATGAATTTTCAGAGAACCAATGTCAGTGTCTGTTTCTGGAGTTCACGATAAAGTCTGTGTTCAGGTCCTCCTCTCATTCTTCTTCTTTACTGGTTTGTCCAGTTGCATCATCCGTCACAGGGCTTTCGTTTTGGGACAGTCAGAGAGAGCAGTGCTGAGGATTACATGAAGAAGAGTTTTCCAGAGATGCATGAATACATGAGACGCTTCAACGAACCAACCACACCTGAAGGAGTCGCCACCCTCAAGTAAGAGACCGATGCTAGCTGGTCAGGTTCTACTCTGGTCCCACCTGTAGCAACAAAAGTCTGGTTCTGTTGGTGGTTGCAACAGCAAAAACACATCAGATCTGAGGGTTTTTTTAAGTCTTGTGGACTCACCGTGCCTCATCTAAGAACTCTACTGAACTGATACCAAAAAATCTAGGTCAGCCTGACATATTGGTCGTAAGTGTGAGTGTGCATGGCACACAGACCTCAGGCCTACAAGGTTGTGAAAAAGTATTTGCCCCCTGCAGAAATCATCAATTTTTGCACATTTTTCACACTTCAGTGTTACAGGACATCAAGCCAATATTTATATTTATGGAAAATTATACAGAGATGACCCACAAAACACAAAATGCAGTTTTTAAATGATGGTATGTTGAAAATCTGCATCACCTCTGCAAAAAAGTAATTGCCCTCCCTGAAGCCAATAACTAGTTGGTCCCTTGTTAAATGTGTGCTCCAGTTTGTGATCCGTCTTTTACATCTCTGTGGAGGAATGTTGGTCCACTGTTCTCTGCAGAATAGTTTCAATTCATTAGATGGTTTTCCAGCATGAACTCAAAGAGAGAAGTCGGCAAGAACAACATTATTTGCCGGAATTGTAGTTGTTGGAGGTACGGTGTTGCTATGTGTTGAAAGACAGCAGTTGTTGCCGTCAGAAGTTTACAGTTGCTGTTGTTGCTGTCGCGACTGTTTTGATCATTTTGTTACGGTTGCAGTTTTTACTGTTAGTCTTGGAATTTGCTGTAGCAGGTAGTCATTGCTGCATCAACCGTGTTGCTCCATGTTAAATGGCAATTGTTGCTGTCAGTTGTTGCTCCAGCGCAAAGTTTTAGGACAAAGCTCTGCTCACGGTTGCTGTTGCTGCTGTTTGCTCCCAGTGACAGGAGTTGCTGTAGTAACTATTTTGCTCTGTGTTGAAGGACAGATCCACCTCAGCTCGACGCCTTCATCATGGACAAAGCTCTGTTGGACTATGAAGTTTCCATCGACGCAGACTGTAAACTGGCCACTGTCGGGAAACCGTTTGCCATTGAAGGTAACAGTGGATTTCTGTGTGGTCGTCTCTCTTGCGAGGAAATTGGAAAAAGGTCTGGACACTCTGTGCCTCGGTTAAAGTGCCTGTTGAGTCACAAGCTTTGTGTAAAAATCATTATGTGTTATACATCACGTGGTGTATTGTCTAATCTTGCATAAATTGATAATATTACAAGCACGAATGAATACTGCAGGTCTCTCCAGCATGGTGGTAGGTGTGTTTTAATGAAGCCATGCAGAACATTAATGTAAAAAGGACCTCTGTCTGACTGACAAAAAGCACTTTAATAATCACTTTAATGGATTGCTGAAGCTAGCGACGTTGCGTATCCCATGTCTACAAACAGTAGATCTGTGTATCTTCTTCATAGAATAGCGGTGAGACGCAGCGCTATTTAGAACTTTAGATTGGTTATTAGTTAGAGGCGGAGAACACGGTAGGATCAAGAGTGCATCTCTGATGTTCCTGTCAATGAAATGTGCAGAGGAGGATTCAAAGTTGCAGACAACTTCCAGAGAGAAATACTTTAGGTCCAGTACTGTTGGCATAGCTTAGCAGACTGGTCTAAAGCGAGGAGAAACTGCTGTCCTGTCATAGCGGATCTTACTGTGATTCATTTTGACTAGACCCCTCCAGTTCCTGGAGCTTTAGTGTCTGTGCTTGTTAAAACACAGACACTGTTTTTAATTTCTGTTGCTGCTGACCTGTGCAGGTCCGCTCTTGGAGGTTTCAGGAAAGTAATGGAATCGGTCCAGAAAATATCACATGATGAAACTGATGATGTTTTGTGATTGGCGTAGACAGATTTTGGCACTGAGACACTGTTGTGTTTGTTTTCGCAGGTTATGGTATCGGTCTCCCTCAGAACTCTCCTCTGGCCTCCAATATTTCGGAGTTCATCAGCAGATACAAGTCAGACGGATACATGGATTTGCTGCATGACAAGTGGTACAAAGTGGTTCCCTGTGGGAACCGAGTGTTTGCTGTCACTGAGGTTAGTCTGTAGACATGTAAACAGTAGACAGTCCAGACAGCTAGTATATGAACTGCAATAGTGGCACAGTTCCTTGTGCACTTTAATGGTTTCAGATGAAAGCTGGGACTTGCCTCTTTATTTTATGTTTGATAGCTGAGCTCAAGTGTTCAGCTGCTGCCCTCTGCAGGCCACTCAGGCACACTGACAGTCTGATGACCCTCTCTTTTTTACCTCCTCTGTTCTCTCCAAAGGTCAACATAAAAATTACTAATGTAAAAACACAAAATAGAACTTACAGTTAGGTCCATAAGTATTTGGACACTGACACAATTTTCAGCATTCCAGCTCTGTACAACACCACAATGGATTTGAAATGAAACAATCAAGATGTGCTTTAAGTGCAGACTTTGAGCTTTAATTTGAGGGTATTTACATTCAAATCAGGTGAACGGTGTAGGAATTACAACACATTTTATATGTGCCTCCACCTTTTTAAGGGACCAAAAGTAATTGGACAATTGGCTACTCAGCTGTTCCATGGCCAGGTGTGTGTTATTCCCTCATTATTTCATTTACAAGGAGCAGATAAAAGGCCTGCAGTTCATTTCAAGTGTGGTATATTCATTTGGAATCTGGTGAGGTCATCTCTCAATATGAAGTCCAAAGAGCTTCACTATCAGTGAAAAAAGCCATCATTAGGCTGAAAAATCAAAATAAACCCATCAGAGAGAAGCAAAAACATTAGGTGTGGCCAAATCAACTGTTTGGTACATTCTTAAAAAGAGAGAACACACTGGTGAGCTCAGCAACGCCAAAAGACCTGGAAGACCACGGAAAACAAGTGTAGTGGATGACAGACAAATCCTTTCCCTCATTAAGAAAAAGCCCTTCACAACAGTTGGACACATCAAGAAAACTCTCCAGGAGGTAGGTGTATCTGTGTCCAAGTCAACAATTAAGAGAAGACTTCACCAGAGGAAATACAGAGGTTTCACCACAAGGTGTAAACCATTGGTGAGCCTCAAAAACAGGAAGACAGATTAGAGTTTGCCAAGAAACATCTAAAAGAGCCTGTGCAGTTCTGGAACAACATCTTATGGACAGATGAGACAAAGATCAACTTGTACCAGAATGATGGAAAGAGAAGAGTATGGAGAAGGGAAGGAACTGCTCAAGATCCAAAGCATAGCACCTCATCAGTGAAGCATGATGGTGGTAGTGTCATGGCGTGGGCATGTATGGCTGCCAGTGGAACTGGATCTCTTATATTTATTGATGATTTGACTGCTGACAAGAGCAGCAGAATGAATTCTGAAGTGTTTCGGGCAATATTATCTGCTCATATTCAACCAAATGCTTCAAAACTCATTGGACGGCTTCACAATGCAGATGGACAATGACCCGAAGCTACTGCGAAAGCAACCAAAGAGTTTTTAAAGGCAAAGAAGTGGAATGTTCTGCAATGGCCAAGTCAATCACCTGACCTGAATCCAATTGAGCAGCATTTCACTTGCTGAAGACAAAACTGAAGGGAAAATGCCCAAAGAACAAGCAGGAAGTGAAGACAGCTGCAGCAGAGGCCTGGCAGAGCATCACCAGGGACCAAACCCAGCGTCTGGTGATGTCCATGAGTTCCAGACTACAGGCTGTCATTGACTGCAAAGGATTTACAACAAAGTATTAAAAAGTGACAATTTGATTTATGATTATGTTAGTTTGACCAATTACTTTTGGTCCCTTAAAAAGGTGGAGGCACGTATAAAATGTGTTGTAATTCCTACACCGTTCATCTGATTTGGATGTAAATGCCCTCAAATTAAAGCTCAAAGTCTGCACTTAAAGCACATATTGATTGTTTCATATCAAATCCACTGTGGTGTTGTACAGAGCTGGAATGCTGAAAATTGTGTCAATGTCCAAATACTTATGGACCTAACTGTATATAAGTTCTTTCCATGACATTTCCTGAGTAGTTTTTTGCTGGGTGATGAGAATTAGAGGAAGACACATTGTAAACATAAACTCCATATAACAACATGTGTTTCTGAGTCACATTTGACCTGATGTTTGATTACACTGAACCATCTTGGAAGTTGTTCCTCGGAAATGAATGGAAAAGGCCTTAGCAGACAGTACGTGGTAGCCAACTGGATGAACTGTCTGCCAAAGATTTGTTTAAAAAAATGCACAAACCTGTCCTTTGCTGGCAGAGACGGGAACTATTATCTTCTCCTTCTATGTCTGTCAGACTCTTCAGATGGGGATCAGTCACTTTTCAGGGCTCTTCGTTTTATTGTGTGTTGGAGTGGCGGGAGCTTTGCTTACTCTGGCAGGTGAACACGGTTTTTACCGACTCGTCCTGCCTCACATCCGCCGCCGACAGAACTTGAAATACTGGCTGCACACTTCACAGGTGAGTTGTGGAACATGCATGTATTCATTACAGAATGTCCGACCTTGACGGCAGGTTTTCCTGCTCAGACATGCATTAAACTGGAATTATATCCAAATTTCAAACATCAGACTTTTTGTGTGTGTTCAACAGAAGATCCATCGAGCTCTGAACATGACGTATGAAGACGTGAAGAAGCAGAAAGCTGAGAAAGAAAAAAGGTTTTGTTCTTATTGTCAGGCATCATTACTGATCATCTGAAATATCAAACATGTTCAGTTACCTCTGCAGTAAAGATCCTGATAAATTACAGACAGAACTTGAACAGTGTATTAAGTGTTGCAAAGTCAGTGCTGTGAACAGAGTCAGAACTGAATCAAAACCTGAGCCAAACAGTCAGAACCAAAGGTCCATTTTCCCACCGATTGTGAGCTTTTTACATTATATGTAAACAGTTTTGTCTCATCAATGGTTTCTTCAGTAAAACAATTAACTGTCGAATCTCTTGTGTCTTTTCTGTTCTGGTTCAGCTGTAACCTGCAGAAGTCGCAGTCTCCTCCGGCCCCTCTGGTTCCTGGAGCTTCAGCCAAGTGGAACAACGAAATGAGTAAAGATGCTGCTGTGGCCGCTGCCGCTAAAGATGCCCGAGACTTCAAACGGGTCCACTTCAACCTCGAGACTCTCAACACTCGTCGTCTGCTCGCTCGCATCGCTGCCTCTGATGACAAGGCAGGCGGGGCCAAGCGAGAGGGGGAGGGCCCAGCAAAGCCAAGGGCGGGACTAAACAGTAGGTTGTGTGAGAACGGAGGGCCAGCAGCTTCATTCGCCAACCTGGTGCTCTCCCTTCCCTCCTCGTCGTCCTCTGTCCAACCCAGTCCCTCCATTGCACCTGCTGTAGCAGCTGGGGGAGGGGCTGTGACTGCAGCTGCAGCCCCTCCCCCCATATCTTCATCAACTCCGGCTACAGTTGCCCCACCCCTCACACCTGTGGTTCCGCCCCGACCCGGTGAGCTGCAGGAGCTGCAGGAACAAATTGAAGAGATGAGGGAGAAGCTGAGGGCTGCACTGGCCAGAAGGGCCGAGATCCAGACCACTCTGGCCAAACCTGTTGCCACGGTGACAAACGGTCCACCTCCAGTCACCACAACGACAACAGTGACCGTGACAACAACAACAACAACCACTACAGCAGCCCCGCCCACCCCCTCACCCACCGTGGTCCCGGCACCTCCCCTCCCTGCCAACACAAAGTGTGTGATGACCATGACGGACCCACCCCACAAAGTCCTGTCCAAAGTCCGGCCGCTCCAAAGCAGACTGGCCAGTCAGAGGAGGTGATGCTGTCACATGACCCTTTGCCCACACACAGCGGCCATTTTAATCAAAGATGGGGAATTTAACACATTTTATTTTTCAGTGCCAGTGCCATTGCAACTGCAAAGAACTTGTTTGGACAAAAAACAAAAGAGATCAGACGGTGAGTTTCACCCTGACCCTAAAAACCCTTAAACCCATGCTGATGATCTATTACCAATAATCACATTTGTCATTGGCAGCACAGTCCACTACCTGTGTGCATTCACTTTTAACCCTGAATTTTAACTCATTTTCACCTTGATAAAGTTACCAAGGTCATTTTTAAAGCACAAATTAATGTTTTACACTGGTTTGTCTTCTTTAGAAATCCCTTTGTCCATGCAAAAACCATTTCAAAAGTCCTTTCTTGATTCCAGTCCTTTGTCCAAGTCTTACCTTATTATGTCAATGACTTGAACAGATTTGTTTTGAAACAAGTGTTTTTAAGGAGTTTAGTGAAACAAATTAATTGAGGATTTAGCCTTGAACTGTTCAGAGAATCAATTTAAACTTTCTCAATTACTGCTTGTTTATTCAGCACCCAATATAAAACCATGTTTTACTTATAAAAAAAAAAACAGTCAGACATCACAACTAAATAACAAAACATTAAAAATGTGTTTTTCAGTCTTTGAAAAATAAGTGAAGATTGTGACAGTTTAATGTGATGTACTAGATTCATAGGGTGAAACTAAAAGGATGTAGCAAAATACAGCCTCACATGGCTGCACCACAACAAACACTACAATACCAAAAGCATTGGGACGTCTGCCTCTACGCGCACATGAACTTTAACGACGTCCCATAGGGTTTAATGTGGAGCTGGCCCACCATTTGCAGCTACAACAGCCTCAACTTTTACAGGAAGGCTTTCCACAAGGTTTAGGAGTGTGTTCATGGGAATCTTTGACCATCTTCCAGAAGAGCATTGGTGAGGTCAGACACTGATGTTGGACCAGAAGGCCTGGCTCTCAGTCTCCACTCTAATCCATCCCAAAGGTGTTCTATCAGGTTGAGGTCAGGACTCTGAGCAGGCCAGTCCAGTTCCTCCACACCAGACTGGATCATCCATGTCTTTACTGACCTTGCTTTGTGCACTGGTGGCAGCCATGTTGGAACAGGAAGGGGCCATCCCCAAACTGTTCCCACAAAGTTGAGTCTGGTGGAGTCCTGTTGTCTCCAAGAGGGCTGTGAGTGGTCATTCTGCAGTGAACAGCCGACTTACGTGTTCATTTGGGCAGAAGTTTTAGGTTAGTCGTCTTCTGAAATGCTTTTTACAGCTGTGAGAAAGAGTTTCTAGACTCTGTCTGTGTTGCTTTGGAATGTTCCAATCCTGGTCTGCTACGTTCAGGTGTCCTCAATGGACTGTCAGAATGAATTACGGGGGGCTGAAACTGATGAGATCAGGGAGGTCAGTCAGAAAGTAAAATAAAACAGCCTGTTTGATGTAAAAACAGTTTAACATACTTTATTGAGACAAACAAAGGACCCAAGTTGAAACCTGAGCTACACCAGATTTAACCTGCCTTTAACCAGGTTTGACGTGTTGTTGGCTTGGGGATTTCAAAGTCAAACGTGGATTAACTGAAATGCCAAGACAAAATATTTCCAAGGAACTCAGAGGCATATTTTTACATATTTTTTATACATTTGGTAGCTAAACTGAAAAGTTTGCATTCACTGTAAGTGGTTGAACCTGTTGCAGCCGCTCATTTGTCCTTTTAAAATATTTCAACGCTGTTCTTCAGTTTCCTCTCAAGACTGGTTAAAATGGCCACTGTGACCCAAACTGAAAAGCCTTTGTGGCTTTGGGAACTTTTTTGAACTCTGACGGTGCAGAAATTGGACGTCCTGCAAGGCATCAGCGTGGCCACTCTGAAAAAACTACTGGAAGTAAACACAGGAGCAAATACCAGGTGATTCAGACAAACGACACCAATGATGGAGCAGCTTCCTTGGAGTCGTGCCACAGGTCCAATTCACATCCAGCAGAACTGTTGGTGTTAATGCAATAAAATAGTTTGTTGTTGTCGAGAAGTGACACGTATTTATGTCACATGGGCACGATCATTGCTGATAAAAAGTGTATGCTGAAGGCTTTTTAATGTAATCACAGTTTATAAAAACCCTCAGAAATGACCACAGAGCCTGAAGCCATCGCTGAATTTTGCCCTGAACCCCGTCTGTGCCCTGGTGTCTGGATGCCGGTGTCTGCAGTTTGTTTGAAATAAACCACTGTCACACGAATCTGAACTGAAGTCTGTGTTTTACAGATTAAACTCTCAGACCTTTAGGAGTGTCTGAGCAGCAAATTCGTGAATGGTTCAAAATAGTTGCTTGTTGCTCTGTCCGTAAGTTATTTTGGTGGAGAGATTTCAAATAACTTTAAATGTCCACATGTTGCTCAGCTGTAATAATACCCACTAATCACAAGGTTAGCGGCTTGATTCCCTCCACATGCCAGAGCGTCCATGGGCAGACCGTTTCCATTTTTGTTGCTTATAAGGTGCTGATAATTCTGAGAGCTGTGTTTGTGCGATACAGACTTTAGTTCATGAAAAACATGCAAATTGACTCAATGCCTGCGTTCACACAGCAGAGGTCGCTGTTGTACAGAGGGGTCAGTCTGAAAAGGCCTTAATCTTACAGTGTTTGGTAAATTTTAAAGTTGGAGCTGGCAGTGTTTTCTTTCATTTTTTGGCATCGCTTGATGAAAATTCCACCCACTAATAACTCTTTACCATATTGTAATTCAGACGTCTAAAAGGAAACCAGGCTCCTGCTCCTGTTCTCGGCTCAGTTATTGGGATTCAGAAAATGCGACCTGCGATTGGCTGAGCTCCCCCATCACAGGGTCATGGGTTAGAATTACTTCATGGCGCAATTGGACGAATGTGGAGCTCTGACTCCTGACAGCAGCACTCAAACCCCGTGTGAAGCATCGGTTCAAACTGACTTGTAGGTCGAGTAATTTTAGCACATTTAAAGCGCCGTCCTGATCGGAGTAGTTGAGACGGAGGGAGGAGGCTGTGTTTTCAAAGTCTGGCAGATTTTTGCTTTACCGCAGCTTTAAGCAGAAACCTTTAATTTGGCCAGATGATCAATTACACTGCTTGATGTGTCACTGTGGATCAGTGGATCCATCAGCAAAACTGAACATTTCTAGAGTTTTCCTACTTGAAAAGCCTTTGACTGTGCACAATATCATTTACTGTGACTTTGTGTAACAATCTAGTAATTCATCCCCTTACAAAATCCCATCAGTTACCACAATGGAAAAACACGTCACTTAATTTTCAATGCAATTACGGAATTTCAAAAGAATTTTAAGGGAACAGAAAATAAAAAAAGTACCTGCACTGTAAAACCACAATTTCAAGTATATTTGCAGCATCAAGCTCTTTCTATTGTGATTTGTTGGTAGACCTGTGCCAAGAGAACAGGCAATATAAATACACCCCTTCCTCTTTTTATGGGAGTAATACAAGGATGAATTAGTGGATTAGATGTTACAATATTAAATGGACTAGCTGCACAGCTGAAAGGCTTTTCAAGTGGTACAAAACCCCTGGAGTCTTCCAAATGACACAACAGCAACCCTTAAATAAGTCTAGACAGTGTTTCAAAGTGCAGGGATGTTTTTCATGCAGTTTTGGACATTTTAAGGGGCCTCTTCTTCTTTGCTGAGAAATACTTTCCCAGAAAATGTCCCATCATTAAGTTCATCCGTTGTTTTGTTAGCTAAACTGATAATTTCTCCAAATCACCACAGATCTGAGTGATAAACTACAGAATTTGTTTTCACAAGGGTTTTTACTGTTTCCTTTTGCAGAAATATGTTAAAACTGTTGTAACAGATTACAAACAAAAACTTTATCAAGTATTATTTGTCCCTTTTAAAAAGTTGTTTTTTTAACCCTTGAAAAACCTCTCAATGCAAATTAAGCAATGTAAAGCACTTTGTAGATTAAGGTGTTTTATTTTTTTAAATACTTTGAATCTGTGATCTTGTGATGTATTTTACAGGATTATCTGCACAGAGCCAACGAGTGGACGATTAAACTGTTGTGATGACAAATGCACAGTTTTTAAAGGCTGTTTTTTTTGTTGATGTATTTTTCTGGGTAGACTGCTTCAGAAATTCACACTTTGCATGAAAATGTCTGCAGAGGGGAAGCTCCTCGTTGCTGCCTCCAGCATGTGATCGAGGTCTTTCTTGACTTCAGATGCACAAACAGACGTACAACCCGTTGAAACCTAACCCGTTCTGCGATGGGGACGGAACAAAAGACACGGTTTTAGAATTTCGTTTTATGTTAGAGTGATTCCATTCTGTTCTAAAAATGCTTCCATTTTTTTCTGTTCCAGAACGTCCTTTAGCTGCTTCTATTCTTCTGTGGAATGGAGAATGCATAGCACCTCTATTCTGTTCTGTTCAATCTACATACCATGGAATCTATTTTTGAATAGAGATGTGTGTTGCTTGCATTCCATTCTGTTTTGTTCCATTCATTCCCAGTGACATCTGTTGGATTCTAGAACAGAATTAAAATGCTTCTGCTCTGGATGGAGGGGGATGTTGAACGGGTTAGGGTTAGTTCCAGAACAGAATTCCTGTTTTTTTTTTTGAAACCCTATTCTGGAAAAGACACAAAGTACCTCCATTCTGTTTTATTGTATGCTATTCTAGATAAAGCCCTTGTTGCATTCCAGTGACTTTCTTTACACAGAAATTACAAATCAGTATCTGACCAATCGTGGATGAGTCCATCCTAAAGTGCTGGTCTGGAGCTTCAGTGTCCAAGAGAGGTCAGAGGAGAAAGGCCTTCAGAAACCAAGTAGAGCTCATTTCTCAAATGTACAAATCCTCTTGGTTAATGTCTCCTATGATTGAAGATGTGAAATCCTACTGAACATATGATCAGAGTGACTCCAGACATGGCATGTTGATCTCATGTGGTTCCTGAGATAATAATAAAAGTAGTAAACAGAAGAACAGACTTACAGATGCAGACTTTGGGACGTCTGATGGTACATTTCTAATATGAGTGAGAACACAGCAGAGCATCAACACTGGATGATCAGAGGACCAGGACCTCAGAGTTCTGGATGCTGTGAATAAGAGGTCAGTGGCTATGGTCTGGGACAGAGAGGAGGAGGTGTTGGAGCCTCATGATGCTGATTCTTCACAAACACTTTAGATTGATGCCGGTCCTGATCAACCTGGTGCCCCAGAGTCCAATGATGCATCTGGACTTTTTAAAATTTTGGGATTTAAAAGTGCTTGATTCATTCCTGTGAAGAATGTTCTGCATGTTAGGAGGAGAGGAAGGTCAGGAGGTCATCACCGTGAAGAATGCCATCTCTTTCCTCCAGAGGTGTGGTTTTCCTCACAGTTGGTGGTACTTGAAGACCCTCATCAGGTTCTGGTGGATCTAGGAGAGTCCTGTTGTCTCCAAGAGGGCCGTGATTGGCAGCACTTCTGAAGTAGATATCTGATCTGCAGATGTTCCATGCAAGTTGGAGTTTTGGGTCAGCTGTCTTCTGAAATGATCTCCTGCCAAATCTACAGCCTTGAGAAGGGTTTCTGGGTTCTCTGTTACTGTGGTGGAATGTTCTGCTTCTCTGTCTGCTACAGCAGGGTCGGTGGATGCTGAGGAGCACAGTACGCAGAAATCAGAAGTTTCTGCAGAGTCAACAGCTACAGACCTCCAGACTTGGTGTGGCCTTCAGATTAGCTCCAGAACTAGTGGTAGAGAGCTTCATGGCATGGGCATACCGTGTGCTGTTCTTCTCACATACTCTAGCCAGATTTGCAACGTTTGTGTTGTGTTTGTTCATTGCACTCGGGTTCTGGTGACTCACGGCCTCAGCTTCCTCTCTAGAGCAGACCTGGTCATCGTGATGGAGGATGGCCACATCTTGGAGGTGGGTTCCTACATGGAGCTAATGGACAGAAAGGGAGCCTTTGCTAAACTAACCCACAGTTAGGGTTAGTTTAGGGTTAGCCCTAACCCTAACCCCTTAACCCTCAGTGGAATCCACCACAGAGAAAGTTCAAACTGATCGGCAACATGAACAACAAAAACATCAATAACAACATAGACAACAGAGAATACGAACACAGCAAGCAGGGCTCAGAGGAGTGAACTAGAGTGCTGCTACTTCTGAAGTGGTGAAACACCAAGAAGTGGTTTATGGACATGATCACATTCAGTCACTGACAGTCCACCAACCAAAGCCCAAAGCACTGGCTGAATGTCAGGAACTATATGTTGCCACTGCTGTAGGACAGAAGCTGGCTGAAATGTCAGAGTGAGAGTTCTGTAATTACATCCTGATAAACTGGACTCTGATTTTACTGTTCATGGTAAAACTTGGCTGATGTGCTCAGACTGATACAGTTAATGAGTTCTGTATCTGGAAGTACAGTCATGGGAACCTGCTTCCAATCGACAGCAGAGTTTCAGGAAAGAAAGGTCCAACAGGTGTCCAATCAGATTCCAGGATAGTCTA
Source organism: Dascyllus trimaculatus (assembly GCA_024666655.1). Taxonomy (NCBI): domain Eukaryota; kingdom Metazoa; phylum Chordata; class Actinopteri; family Pomacentridae; genus Dascyllus; species Dascyllus trimaculatus. The sequence continues at coordinate 37,219,798 of CM045446.1, read as the reverse complement.
GGTCAGGTCTAGCTCTACAAACATTTAGACGGTTAATTCAGACCCAGACTCATCATAGTCTGACTCAAACTGCTCAGTGGAAAGTACACATGTTGTTCAAATAATCAGGTCAGTTAAACCTAGAGCAGAACAAACCATATTCTGGAATAGCACAGACTGGAACAGAATGGAGGTACTATGTGCCTTTTTTAGAATAGTTTTTTTAGGAGTGTGGGAGGCAGAGGTCACCAGCCCGGTCCAGCAACGGAGGTAGTTAAGTCCGAACAGACTACTTCTCCTCCTCCTCCTCGTCCTCCTCCTCTCTCTCTCTGACACACACACTAACTGTCCTCCCTCCCGTCCCCCCATGAAAGTGGGGGAGCTGGGGGAGGCAGAGCGCACAGCCAGATCCGGCACAATGGGTAGTGTGAGTCCAGAAGGACTCCGCTCCCCCAAGCTCTGCCTCCTTCCTCCTCATCATCATACACACACCTCCTCTTCTCTCTCCTCCCTACAGTCCCTCCATGAGAGGTGACTGATGTTGGAGGCTAAGTCCTCAACAATTCATTGTGGATCATCACAATTTGCCTGTAGATTGAATTAGTTCAAAACACAACAACCAAAACACAGATTGTGAGACAGATGACATAACAATAAGATGACACAGAGAGCTATGATGACGTGCGCCGGCCCGTGCCTTGCCTTTGGCTCCCCATTTCAACCACCCAGTCGACGGACGAGGTGGGGGGAGCCATCGAGATAAATCAACCAACCTAACCCGCCAGAGCCTTCGGACTGCATACTCTCTGCATAAGTCCAGGTTAACATCAACCTAACTGATTCTTTCCAGGCTAAACAGAGGAGGTGAGTAAGATAAATACATTTACATTTCTGAATGTGGATTCATGCCTGTGACAATCGACTGCAACAAGTCTGTGACCTTTGACCTCAATAATTCATGATAGTCTCTGAACCAATAAAACCAGAATTGGAACAGAAGATTAACAAATAAGACAACAAATAATGTGTCAGAATTATTTATACCCAGCCTGGATAATATTCTTTAACATGGGGCTGGATTGCCAGTTGAGTTATAATGGCGGTCGTTGCAGCTACCTGGGGCTCAGCGATCAGCTCCTCCTGGTGCTTCTGAACGTGAACAGAAGAGTCCGATATAGCCTCACATATCAGCTTCACGAGGATAAAAAAAAACCAGGAGAAGAGGAAGAACCTGACAAAGTTAATTTAATCCTAATAATGAAGAAAATAACAGAATAAAAAACTAAAGAATAAACAGACCATTAACAGGATACAGGATGAAAACGAAGGGTGAAATGACTAAAGTTGAATAACTTTTGAAGGGAAGTAGATAGAAAGGTCCGGTTTGTTGCTGTGAGTTCCTGAGGTCCTAAGCTATCCGTGGATATGTGAACCATCATTGTGTGATGTGGGGAAGTAGTGTAACCTGAAAAGTGACTTTTGGCAAATGACTAATTTTGAATAAGTGCTGACAGGAAGGTGATAGAAAGTTACTTTTTTTGCTGCGTGTTCCTTGAGGCCTAAGCTTTCCGTAGATGCCTCATTAGTCGGTTTGTGACTTTTGGTTGAAAAGTTATGTGAGGTGAGAGTTCCCCATAGTAAGTGAATGGAGGGTGAAAAGGAAGTGGGTTAGGTGAAGGAGCAGTGCTACTTAAATTCTCACGGTTGTGAGTATTTTGCTCAGGCAACAGGGGTCTGTACGAGGTCGTCCCACCCACAGACCTCCTCTGAGAGGTTCATGATGATCAGTCTGGGACTGCATAGAGAGAAAAAGCCATCTTTAAATCATTTGTAGAGCAAGGAGGACCCCCAGTGTCCAAAGAGGAGCATTACAGCAGGCAACCATGGAGAAAGAAGAGCAGTAAGTGCTCATGTTGGATCATATATACAGTATAAAGGGTTAGGGTTAGGGGTTAGGGTTAGGTAAGATTTAAGCGACCCCTCCCTCCGGAGGGATTTCAAACCTTCCCCTTCTGCGGGGCCAGGTCAAAGCCGACCCCCCTCTCCAGGGGGGTTTAGCCTGCCCCTTCTTCGGGGCCAGGCCCTAGTGCACGGTCCATCCTCTGCGTCCCACCATCAAGACCCCCAACCCGGGGGCTCGCTTTGCCCTTCATCAAAAACCAGGTTCGGCTTTATTATATACTTAATAATATTAATAACTGTTTTTAGTTTATTTAATATTAGGTATATATAAGAAAACATAAAAACCCTTTATTTTTACCCTCTTGCAGTCCCATCCCATAATAGGCCTTTATCTAGGGTGCCCGTCGCGACGTTTCGGCCCGGACTGGGGCCTTTATCAGGCAAGGGTCACCCATTCTGCAGAGCTCCTAAGTGGAGATGCTTCCCCATCTGTTATCCCAAGTGAACTGAGGTTTCGTGCTCGGATTTCTCTCCTTTTATGCATTCTGTTGCTCCATCCCAGGTAAGTTTAATTTAACTTTGTAATTTCACATTTTCCAAGGGTTAGGGCTAGGGTTAGTAGGGTTAGGGTTAGGGTTAGGGGTTAGGGTTAGTGTTAGTGTTAGGGTTAGGGTTAGGGGTTAGGGTTTAGGGTTAGGGTTAGGGTGAGGGGACTGTCCCCTCCCGGAGGAGAAGGACCTGGCACGGTCCATCCACCCGTCATCCTCCCCGGGACCCCAGTCCCATCTGGGTTGGCGGGCACGGCGGCGGCCTCTGCCTCGCCGCACCACCGTCCACCCGTCCTCCATAGTGTCCCTCAAGGGGAATATCTTATTTATTTTAAAAAAAATACAAACAACTAAAGGCGCTTTCCAATTGAAAGGATTATCCTAAAAATAAATATTAATGAATTATTTTTAAATTTTAAAATATGAAATAAAAATTAAAAATTAAAATGAAATAATCAACAAAAAAAGGTGTGCCACAGACAACGTTTCGGCCTGTCCTAGGCCTTCTTCAGGTCGGCACACAAAAAAACTGTAGCTGGTTAGTGCAGGAGATGTTTCCCTGTTAAAGGTCAGCTGCAGAATGAGGCTGTTCACCAGGCGTCTGCCTTTTATACTGTGGATATCAACCAATCGTCTTTTTTGAATGTTTTATCGAATGAATTAAAGTTTTGAATTTTAATGGTGTGAATGGTTTTTAATGGATTGTAATGAATTTCAATGGGTTTCAATGGGTTTTGATGGTTTTTTAATGGTTTTTTAATGGTTTTTTAATGTTTTCAAATGGTTTTAAATAGTTTTAAACGGATTTCAATAGTTTTTAATGGTTTTTAATGGTCCCTTTTAATGTATGTCCCTGTCAATTGTCCTTTGTCCTGTTTTACCCTATATGTATCCTAATAAATATTTGAAATAAATTAATTATGAAATTGAGTTTATGAATTTGTTATTTATATGAATTTTTGTCCTATCCTATTTTAACCCTTAAATGAATTTATAATAATGTTTTTAATAATCCCTCTATGAATTTTATTTACTTATATAAAAAAATACCAAAATCAGGAGGTGGTTAGGGTTAGGGATTATCTTTAGGGTTAGATATAGTTTAGGGTTAGGGGTTAGGGTTAGGGGTTAGGGTTAGGTTTGTGAATACTATCTCGATGGCCCCCCCTACCTCGTCCACCGACTGGGTAGTTGAGCATGGGGAGCCAAAGGCAATGCACTGGCCGTCGCACGTCGCTATGGAGGCTCCGGCCCGGTCAAGTATATCTTACCATTCCCTCCTTATTGGGTTATTATTCTGTGGTGGAGAGTTTTTTTAAAAAACATTTTTGAAATCTTTAACCTTTCCAGGAAGTGGTTTAAGGTAGGTTTTTTTTCAAACATTTGGGGTTAATTGGACCCATTTTTGGTGTTTCTTTAGGAGGAAGCTGTGCTAACGTTGTTGATGGTGAGGAGGATGGAGACAGAGCTTGGGGTGGTGGGTCGGTGGGGACCTCAGCCACCCCGTGTGCCTGACGAGGCGTTGGCGCTCTGCCCCCTCCCACTCGACCAGCGTCGTGGAGGAGTGGTGGAGGAGAGCCGTGGAGGAAATCCCTTGTTGTTGATGATGGTGGAGGAAAGGATGGAGACAGAGCTTGGGGTGGAGGGTCTGTGGGGACCTCTGCCACCCCGTGTGCCGGACGGGGCTTTGCGCTCTGCCTCCCCCCACCCAACCACCACCGTGGAGGAGTGGCGGGAGGAGAGCGAGGGAGAGTGATGGATCAGACGTTGTTGACTGGTGGAGAGCTTGGATTCGTTGTTGATGATGGTGGAGGAAAGGATGGAGACAGAGCTTGGGGTGGAGGGTCTGTGGGGACCTCTGCCACCCCGTGTGCCGGACGGGGCTTTGCGCTCTGCCTCCCCCCACCCAACCACCATCGTGGAGGAGTGGCGGGAGGAGAGCGAGGGAGAGTGATGGATCAGACGTTGTTGACTGGTGGAGAGCTTGGATTCGTTGTTGATGACAGTGGAGGAAAGGATGGAGACAGAGCTTGGGGTGGAGGGTCTGTGGGGACCTCTACCACCCCGTGTGCCGGACGGGGCTTTGCGCTCTGCCTCCCCCCACCCAACCACCGCCGTGGAGGAGTGGCGGGAGGAGAGCGATGGAGAAAATCCTTTGTTGTTGTTGGTGGTGAGGAGAGCCGTGGAGAAAATCCTCTGTTGTTGTTGGTGGTGAGGAGGATGGAGACAGAGCCTGGGGTGGTGGGTCGGTGGGGACCTCAGCCACCCCGTGTGCCTGACGAGGCGTTGGCGCTCTGCCCCCTCCCACTCGACCACTGCCGTGGAGGAGTGGTGGAGGAGAGCCGTGGAGAAAATCCTGTGTTAAGGTTAGGTTTTAGAATTAGGTTCCGACCAACTGGTTAGGGTTAGGATTAGTGTCAGGATCAGGATTAGATCCAGGCTTATTGGTTAGGGTTAGGCGTTCAGGTTAAGTTAGCTTTAGGAGGAGTGGTTAGGGTTAGGATTAAGATGAGGGTCAGGTTAGGAATAGTAGTTAAGATAAGTGGTTAGGTTTAGGCGTAGGCCCCGAGTTTAAGGTTAGGCGAGAGGGTTAGGGTTAGGGTTAGGGTTAGGTGAATGAATCCTGTTTCTTAAGTAATCACAATTGTGATTTTTTTGCACGGGCAACAGGGGTCTGCGTGAGGTCGTCCTATCCACATTTTTCCAGGGAGAGTCTCTTTTCTCCTAATCTGGGTCTGTACAAAGGGAGTCAGTTCCCAAGCCATTCACGGCGCGAGGAGGACCCCTAGTGTCCAGGGCAGAGCACTGCAGCCGGTGACCACAGAGGAAGAACAAGCAGTAAGTGCTCAGTTGCAGAGTTCATAGTCATATTTAGAAATATAAACAGTGATTTAAAGAATGTTATCATGCTCAGAACATTCCATTTTATATATATGTGCAAAAAACGATCCAAACAAGCATGCCATCAATTGAAAATGCAAAGGAAATTATTATTATTTAGAGTAGTAAATCAATAAACACACAAATAAATAAATAAATAATGGAAGAATTTCATAAGGCTCCAATGTCGCCTGCAAATAATAAATAATAGAAAAAACAATACAAAACATGCATGCTGTCTTGCATCCAATAGGCCGACGGCCAGATGCACTCCCAGGACACTTAAGAGGTCAGCACCCCAAACATAGCAGAGAGAATGGTCAAGGAGAGGCTTTTTGAACTCAAGCATAAGAGGCATACACATGTTCAATCTGTGAATGCAGTGAAAGTCCCCACAATGCAGCTTCCAGAAAAATAAAAATGTCATTGATTTTTACTGCAGGCAATGAAAAGACAGAATCCACGTTCCAAATAGGTCCTTTTTTATTTTTATTTTTATTTTTATTTTTTTTTATTTTTTTTTTTTTTTATTTTCGGCAATTAATCAATTAACGTTTAAACCAATAGGAGTCTGCGTTCGCAATTTCTCAATCCAGAGTCTTTCATGTCTCCTCCGCTGGCCTCCCGTCCAGGTAGGACAGGTCTGAACGCCTGTAATGGCTAAATATTGCATGGGATGAATTTTAAAATGTTGGACCAGGGGGGTGTCCAGTCTGCCATCCCCAATGGTGTATAAATGTTGCGCCAGTCTATCGCCCAGAGTCTGTCCCGTCTCCCCTATGTACAGGAGGCCGCAGGTGTGGCAAATGATGCAATACACTAGGTTCTTGCTAAGCAAATTAAATCGTCCAATAATTGGAGCTCCTACACCTGCGTGAGGGTTAAACAAAAAGGACATCGGCTTAAAGGCCCAATGTTTGGTTTGAGTGTCAGGTTTAGGCTGTTTGTTGAATGCCGCCCGCACTAGCGCATCTTTTAAGCTTTTATTTTTCCTAAAGGCCGATATGACCTTGTGTTTATTCAAGAGGTTATGCTCAGACAGGTAAGTTTGGAAATTGGTTTTAATTCGGCTATGGAGATCAATGTGAGACCGAGAGTAAATGGTCACCAGAGGAACTATTTTTGCAGGTGGAGAGGCGTCGCCGGCCCCGGGGAGCCGCTGCCCAGGAGCTGCGGAGAAGATGTGGTTGTGGTTAGTGTTGTTAACCTCGCAGCTGCCCTCAGCAGGACCAGGACGTTTCAGGTGAGTGGGAGAGAGAGACGCCAGGGTGTCACGCTTTATGGATCTGAGAAAACGTTGAGAGTATCCCCTCTGTTTAAGACTGCGAAAAAGAATGGAGATGGAGTTTTGTAAATCGGATTCTAAAGATGAGATTCTGTGGAAGCGGATGATCTGAGACTTGACTATGCCTCTGAAAGTATGTTTTGGGTGGTAGCTAGCCTTGTGTAGGAGCGCATGAGTATCTGTAGGTTTGAAGTAGACTCGTGTAAGTAACTGTTTTTGTTGTGAATTGATTTCGGAAAAGAACACTGTGGTGTCCAGAAAATCAATCTTATGTGTGTCCAGTTGATACTTAACCTTAATGGATGGATGGTGATTGTTAAGAATGTCAATGAAATGTGTGAACTCCATCTCCCCATGTTCCCAGGCTCCAATAATGTCATCCAAAAACCTGTAATAAAAAAATGGTTTAAGCGGACATTTCTCCAGCGCCTCCCTCTCCCACTCACTCATGTACAGGTTCGCGTATGACGGCGCATAGCGGTGTCCCATCGCCGTACCCTGCACCTGTAAGTAATGTTTGTTATTAAAAACAAAGTCGTTACATTTAAGACAGAGCTCCAACAGCTGTAAAACCTCCGCATCAGGTCTGTTCCTGTCCGGGTATTTGTTAAAGACAGTGCGCACCGTTTGCAAACCCATCTCCGTGTTTATGTTGGTATAAAGACTGTCTATATCGACAGTAAAAAGCAGGGCATTAGCGGGCAGGACGAGGGGGCGGATCTTGTCCAAGAAGTCATAGGTATCCTTTAAGTAGCTCGGGTGTCTGCCGGAGAGGGGGCCCAGGAATGAATCAATGTATTGGGCTATATTGTAGGTGGTGCTGCTGCAATCGGACACGATCGGTCTGCCGGGAGGAATCACGTGAGGGACGGTCCAGGTGTGAGGCTCCTTATGGATCTTCGGGAGCAGGTAAAACTGCCTCTCTCGAGGATTGTCTGGGCCGAAGAGAAAATCACGCTGTTTGGCTTTGATAAATTTCCGAGAGTATAAAGTTTGAACGATAGATCTCATTTTCGTTTGAGTTTGTTCTTGAATGCTCTCTTTAATGGATTTATAATATTTATCATTATTTAGTTGTCTCTCGGCTTCCAGAATGTATTGTTGTTTATCCATAATGACAATTTTGGACCCCTTATCCGCCGGCTTGATCACTATATTAGGATTCTCTCGGAGTTCCTTAATTATTTTCAGAGAATCCTGAAATTTCTCCCCTCCACTCCGAGGTGGTTGGTAGGAGTTAAAAGCTCGCCAGTCTGCCTTAATCAGTCTCCTCAGTCTGCCGTCCAACTGTTCCCAGCCAGGTTCCCAGTTGGACGGCAGTGTGAAGGGGACGACCTGAGGGGTGTCACTGTGGAAATGATCAATCAGTTTAATACGTCTGTGGTACTGGTACAGGTCCCTCCGAAATTCCTCCCGGCTAAATTGGTTAGGAGTGGGGATGAAGGTGAGCCCCCTCTCCAACAGACACACCTGCGCCATGCTGGGAGAGAACAAGGTGGAGAGATTCAATATGTTAGAGGAAGACCCCCAGGAGAGGTCCGCCGCGGCAGGAGGGCTGGAACCCAAGCCCCCAGCTCGGCCGGATGTCTCACCTGGAAGGTAAGCAGGTTTAGCAGATTGTGGAAGGGGAAGAGGGAGGGAAAGAGGAGGCCCGGGTCCCTGTTTAGGCTGGGGACAAATCACAAATTTAGGTGCAGTATTTTACACCAGTGTTGGAAAATGTGTCTCGCTGTATTAGCTGTCCAATGTATGTGGTCCTGACAGGTGGAGAAGAGGCTGCTGGGCAGCGGCTCCAAATAGGAGAGGCGGCTGAAAATGAAATCATTCAGTGTGGTTAGATTTGACTGCTGGTCCTGTGGAAGAAGAGGTGAGAAATTTATCATAGGAAAATAGATGGTGGCATTGGGGCAGACAGACTGGGCCCTATTATGAACCATCCTCAATTGCTTGATAGATGTTTTTGATGGGTCTTGTTCCTTATTATTTATCCCCACCGACAGCACCAGGACCTTTACGTGTGGGTGGACAATCGTTTTCTCCAAAATTCTCCAAAAGTGATAAAAAGAAGCGCCCGGGTAGCTGTCAACCTGGATCTCCGGGTTGCAGTGAGGTGGAAAACGACCCAGGTTGGAGTCCCCCAGGAACCACACCTCCCTCCTCCCCCTGAAGAACCAGTCCACCAACTTCCTCCCTGGTCTGGCCTTATGATAAGTAGGAGGAAACAATGTTGTGTTGGTCTGACAATTTTCAACCTGTTCTGTTACCCTATCAGGTGGAGAGCAGTCCTGCCCATGTATGGGGGGCACCGGAGAGGTCGGAGCCAAGGACCTGTCAGAGGTGGTTATATTATTGGGGTCAGGGGATATGGTTGTACCCACTGGGTCTTTAGCATAGTTATGCTTTTTTGACCGCATCCTCATCACTTTTTCCCCAACCACCTCTTTTGGTTTAAAAGGGCCCAATTTTGGCCTTTTGCTCGGTCCATTGGCATCGCTCGATCTCGGCGCCCCCACGTGCCCTGCAGAGACAGGTGAAGGGTCAGGAGTTACAAAATCAATGTCTAGGTCCTGTAGGACAGCCACATTGGAGAGGTGAGGTCTGGAAGATTGGAAAGACTTACTTTCCATCTTGGTTATTCGTTTGATTTTATTAGTTTTACAAATTTGACCTTCACTTCTATTAGCTTTATTTTTAAAGGTTGACCTGTGGTGGACGTGTCGCACAAAGTCATCCTCTGAGGAGGAGAGGAGTGGACTCCGTGTCCTGTCCGGGGCCTGCTGGTTCCGGCCCCGCTCTAAAGGCGGAGGAGGGGAGGAGGAGGGAGAAGAAGGCCCCGGAGGAGGAGAGGACTGAGAAGCCGGAGCGACGGACGCAGGATCTACAGGTAAGTGGTGGGGCTGGGCCCGGGGGAGGGGGGGAGGGGGAGGAAAAACAACACCACCATTTTTCTCGACTCTTTTAGTGACGGTGCGTACGATGGGGGAGAGAGCCGGCGCGGGGGAGGCCGAACCCAGTTGTCCCACAGCCAAACTCTGGTGAGTAGCACGACCCTTAGGGGTCGACTGTGTGTTGGGTTGCGGATGTGTCCCCGTTCCCGCCCCAAGCTCCCCCCCACCCCCAGCACACATCCTGTCACTGATTCTCTGTATCTGGTCCACAAGAGGTGTTTTAGCTCCCAGATAGAGTGATCTCGAATTGAAAGCTGTTCTTTGAGGTTTAGGCAGTGGCGGAAACTCACCCCTGTCCCCCAGGTCCAGCCCCGGGGGGGTGTTGGCCCCCGCCAGAGACCCCCGGGGGGAAGGTGAAAGGGAGTCGGAAACGTGAGTGGGTTCCGAGTCCTGCTCCAACGTGTTCTGAACTGTTTGTAGGGTGGACTGGGTCAGGCGACCTTTGTATCGCTTCCTGGCCCAACCACTAGCAATATGAAAGGCGAGGTCGTTAAAAGGTAAGTCGTTATGAGAAGATATCACATTACAATAATGATCCCGTAAGATATTAAGATTGTTGTGCATCCAACTCTCAGTGTTTTTACTCAAGGCTTGTCTAACTTCCTCTGTCGGTGAAGATGGTTTAATAAACATGGTTAGTTTTTGCACATGCTTGGTCATGCCCTTAGGAGCTACCTGAGTCGCGATAGCTTGGTCAACAACATTTTTGTGGTGAACAGCTTGAATTAGCTTAAAGTAGCTTTTAGCTAGTTGCCTGGTCTCCGAGTCAGGAGCCTGGTAAAGAGGAAGAGACCTGGGTCCAGTTCGTGGCCCATTCAAAGCCTGTCTCTCTGCCCTATCTACAGGTGGATGGAAGCTATCCCTAGCCGCAAGTCTGCGGTGAGGTGTCCTCCCTGGTGCCAGGCTGGAGTGGGCCGCCCGGAACCTGTGAGGAAAAACCATGGTGGTCAGAGGTGAGACCTACCTGTACTTGGCCAGCAGGCCCTGATGAAAGTGTGTCTCCTTGACGCTGCAGGTCCGGTTGCTGCTGGTGCTCCGTGCTGTCCGCTGACGCAGCCGACGGCGTGCCTTCGACGACGTTCTGTTGGTGGAGAGAAGCTCGACACTTTGCCGTGAGGGTGGATTCTTCTCAATAAAGTTCAGGAGAGTTAAGAGTCTTTTTTCTCTTTTGCTCCGTCCCTTTAACGTTAAAAAGGCTTCCCAAACGATGAGGTGGTGGACATTTAAAAGCCGTGCTGAGGTAGCAGGCCTCGCCCCGACCATGAATTTAGAGTTTTTAACTTTATTGAAATTAAGATCAAATGGTAAAAACAAATCCGCTCAAGGTCCAAAGGATCAAAAAGCAGTAATTTTTAAGAGCCAAGATTTAAAAAGGTTTCCGGGTTAGGCCCAATTCAGCCTGATTTTGCCCTAACGTTTCGCAGCATGGCTGCTTCTTCAGAGGGAGATGCACAGAGAGGTACACCTGAGGTTAATGAATGGTTGGGGGAGGGAAGGGCGTTCCCGCCCACAAGATTCATCAGCCAATCGTAAGCTGCACTCAACCTATCAGGAACAATCCACCCAATCACAGACTATCTAGCTGGATCTATCCTGAGACAGGGGAATACAAATAAGAGAGTTAGATGCACAAACGACAATCAACACAGTATCATTAAGATGGAGAAAAAGAGAGAAAGATATCATCATAAATATTATTGTGTATATACTAGGTTCAGATATCATTATTAGGGATCCAGGGGTCTCCGGAGGGGGCGGAGCCCCCCCAGAAGAAAGCTGCCATTTATGGTAGGTCCAAGGATGCTGTCGGCGGGGAAAAAAAGGAAACTGGACGGGAGGCCAGCCAGGAGGGACGCAACCCTCAACGAGGTAAGTAAGGTAAGTAGAGGAGAAGAGAAGTGTGAGGACCTTTTTTAATTTATGTCTATGATATAGGTTCATTTAACTTATTAAAAGCCACTCCCACGGGTCATACTGGGAAGCATGAGGCCTCCTCTGAATAAAGCTCAGGGGTCAAAAGGTTAGGGTTAGGGGAAAGGTAATGGGAAAGGATATAACCTCCAACCGGCGTCCAAGGTTCAATAAAACGGACTCTATTTAGGAAAGAGAGACTCTAGGGTGTCCCTATCAGGAGACATGACAGTCTTCAGGGAAGCGTACGCAATTCCAGAGGTCTGTGGTTAAGTTTAGGCGAGCAGCTCTGAGGCGGTTAGCCTTAGAATTCAACAGGGTTAAGTTTAGGGAAATATAATTCGCCTACCCGGGTGAGAATGAGTCCATATGAGAGGCTGGTTACAGTCTCCAGGGACCCGTGGGTTAGGTTTAGGCGATGGGAGCCCTAAATCGGTTAAGATTGAAGCTCCAAAGGGAGCATAATTATTCTCGCCAGAGTCCAATAAGTCCAAGAAGGAACTATATGGTTAAGTTTAGGCGAGAAGAATCCTGGGTAGGTTAAATTTAGAGCAGATCTTAAGGGTTAGATTTAAAAGAAAGGAGATAGGGAGGCCCAATCTCAATTTCAAAACAATTGAGTCCGGAGAAAAGGCCGGATTAGGTTATATGAAAATAGAGTTTTCTATCCTTTAACAGATATAGAATAAATTCTAGAATTGTATCTGTTAAGGAATGGCAATCGTGGACTGAGGAAGGAAGGATTCCTGGGAAGAGAAGGTTCTGATCCGGGCCGATACACCCTGAAGCCCAAAGGTAAGTGGCTGGTAGCGTGGTTTAGCGGGTGCCTGAGGAGGGGGAGCGAGACACAAGGTCTTGGATAGTCTAGAGTTTTATTATATCTATGTATATATAACATATATAACATATAGATAGATAGATAGGATTATAAGGGTTAGGGTTAGGGTTAGGGTTAGGGTTAGGGGGTTAGGGTTAGGGTTAGGGTTAGGTTTGGGTTAGGGTTCGGGTTATGGGTTAGGGATTTCTAGTTATGTGTACTGGCCTATTGATCTGGTACGGTGTGCAGTGAGTGTAGTGTAAAGTGTCAGATGAGAAATGATGGGAGTGGGTTACTTGTCATTCAGTCCTTTGGGTGTAGTGGTGTTGAGTTTGCTGATCCAGATTTTCTCAGCTCTCTTCCTCTGTCCACAGGTCCAGCGGTCATTCGCTTCTACCCCGGAGATGATGAGATGGTTGGAGGAGTGTTCCTGAAAATGAGTGACCAGGGGGGTTTGCTTTTTGCCCTCCCCAATGCTGTACAGATGCTGTTTAAGTCGGGTGAGTATTGTGGATTGTGTTTCGCCGATATAATGTTTATTGCAAAGAGTGCATGTGATGATATAGACTGTGTTTGTAGTGTTGAGGGAGAATGAACCAAGGGTCGGAAAAGCTGTGCCGGCGTGTGGGTTATGAATGAATTTCCTGTTTTTATAGTGTGTGGAAAGTTGTGTGTGTGATGGGGGTCTATGGTCTGTAAATTTGGATCGTGTGAGAATGTTTTGTAGGCTGGGGTTTTTTCTGAATGCAGATATAATCCTGTGATTGTGAAAGGCCGGATGTTGCTGTTGAAGTGTGGAAAAGTTTTGTTTGAGAATGCGGTGTAATCCTGTTATCTTGTGTGAAAAGGTGGAAACCATGGGTATGAGTCGTGTGGGGTCAGTGAAGGTGTGTTGTGGAGGGTGTGTGTGGTGTATTGCTGTTTGAGTAGGAGCATTATGGACCTGGGGTGGATGGGATGAGTGAGCAGGAGCGAGAGAGGCCAGGGTGCCATTTTTGATGGTTCGTAGGTACCTTTTTGAATAGCCCCTGGTCCTCAGGCTGTCAAATAGAGTGTGTGTTGCTTGGTCAAAGTCATGTTTGGTGGAACAGATGCGATGGAAGCGAATAATTTGAGATTTGATTATACCTTTGAATGTATGTTTAGGGTGGTAACTTGATTTATGGAGAAGAGCATGTGTATCAGTAGGCTTGAAATAAACTTTAGTGTGCATTTGTTTGTGTGTGTTGTTAAGAGGGTGGAAGAAAACGGTTGTGTCAAGGAAATTGACCTGTTGTGAATCGATGGTATGTTTGAGACGGATGGTAGAGTGATGACTGTTCAGAGTGTTAATGAAGTCCGGGAAGAGAGTTATGTCATGGGGCCAGATACCAAATATATCGTCCAGAAAGCGGAGGTAGAGTGTGGGTTGTAGCGTGCATTTAGCTAAGGCTTCTCGCTCCCACTCACTCATATAGAGATTAGCGTATGAGGGTGCAAATCTCTGGCCCATGGCTGTCCCGTGAATCTGAAGGAAATATTTGTTATTGAAAAGAAAGTCGTTGTTAGTTAAGCAGAGTTCTAATAATTGAATGAGTTCGCGATCGGGTCTGAATTTGTCCGGATATCTATTGAAAATTGAAGAGATTGTCTGCAGTCCTAGAGGGGTGTTGATGTTGGTGTATAGGCTATCAATGTCGATTGTGAACAGGTATGAATTGTTGGGGACAGCCATGGGCCGGATGGTATCTAAAAAGTGATATGTGTCCTTAATGTAACTGGGGTGTCTGGTGGAAAGGGGGCCTAGGAAATGTTCAATGTACTGGGAGATGTTGTAAGTGGCGCTGTTGCAGTCGGAAACTATGGGACGACCGGGAGGAACCTCAAAGGGAATAGTCCAAGTCTGGGGATCTTTATGGATTTTGGGTAATAGATAGAAAAAACGGGGTCGTGGGTCATTGGGTCCAAAGAGAAAGTCCTTTTGTTTGGCTGTAATAATTTTATTGTTGTATAGTGATTGTATAATAGTCCTGAGTTTGAGTTGTGTTTGTGGTTGTATGGTGTCCTCCAGTGGCCTGTAATATTTGGTGTTGTTGAGTTGTCTGTTAACTTCCAGTCGGTATTGGTGTTTGTCCATGATAACAATTTTGGATCCTTTGTCCGCAGGTTTAACGATGATATTGGGGTTGTGGGTTATTTCTGTCAGGGCCCTGCGTTCGGCCTCCGACAGATTGTCAGGGACATCCGTCGGAGGCCGATAGTTGTGCAGGGCCCTTCTGTCCAGTGTGATGAGTTGTTGTGTTTTAAAGTGAAGTTGTGACCAGTCTGGTTCCCAGTTAGACGGATGTATGAATGGAATGTGATGGAAGTCTGAGTCAGGATGGAAATAGTCTTTGATTTTAAGTCGTCTATGGTATCTGTAGAGGTCCCTTTGAAGCTCCTCCCAGTCGTAATTTGAAGGGCGTGGAATGAAAGATAAGCCTTTACTTAGCAATTGCTGTTGTTCTGGGGAGGGAGTGAAGAGTGTGGATAAATTACAGATGGTGGAAGATGAGTTCCACCCCAGGTCCCGGTTGTGTTCTGCTGATGTGTGAGTGTGCGTGTTCAAGACCGGGTTGGTTTCTGTCGTGTTTATAAATTTAATTGAGTGCACCAGTTGTCAAAGATACGTTTAGCTGTGTCGGGGGTCCAGTGGATGTTGTCCTTTTCGGTGAAAAATGTGTCGTGGGGTATTTCTGTTAAGAAAGGGAAGTGTGTTGCCATATTGTTGTTGATTAGTTTCAAATTGTTCTTCTGTGTTGGAGTGAGGTTGGGTGAAAAATTCATGATGGGGAAGTAAATGTCAGCATTGGGGAAGGCAAAGGCTGCTGTCCTAAAAAGTGATTTGATTTGTTTAACTGAGGTTTGTTTGGGATCTTGATCTTTATTATTAATACCAATAGAGAAAATAACAATTTTGACAGTTGGATTAGGCGGAGTCTTCTCACAGACCTTGAGAAAATGGTAACTGTTGGCTCCGGGGTAGCTGTCGAGCTGGACCTGTGGATTATTGTGGGGTGGAATTCTGTTGATGTTGGAATCTCCGAAGATGACGATGGGTTTGTGGGTTTTGAAGGACCAGTCCTGGATTTTTCTGTTGGGTCTTGCGATATGGTATTGTGGTCTGAATCTGCCTGGAGGTGAGGAGAGAGAGCTGAGAGGTTGTAAACGGGTGGAATTAGAGGAGGGGGAAGGATTAGAGTTAGGATTGGGATCCGGGTTGGGGTCAGGACCTGGGGGAGAAGAAGAAGTAGGATTAGCAAAGGAAGGAAGGTTAGGATTAGGATTGCGGTTAGGATTAGGATGGGTTAGGGTTAGGGGGTTAGGGGGTTAGGGGGTTAGGGTTAGGGGTTAGGGGTTAGGGGTTAGGGGTTAGGTTTAGGGTTAGGTTTAGGTTTAGGGTTAGGGTTAGGGTT
>CM045446.1:37186402-37203994 GCA_024666655.1 Dascyllus trimaculatus | reverse complement strand
GTGACTCCTCTGAAGGAGTTACTAGAAGGAGACTAGTGAGGGAGGCCACCAAGACTCCTATGACTCCTCTGAAGGAGTTAGAAGAAGGAGACTAGTGAGGGAGGACACCAAGACTCCTATGACTCCTCTGAAGGAGTTAGAAGAAGGAGACTAGTGAAGGAGGACACCAAGACTCCTATGACTCCTCTGAAGGAGTTAGAAGAAGGAGCTAGTGAGGGAGGACACCAAGACTCCTATGACTCCTCTGAAGGAGTTAGAAGAAGGAGACTAGTGAGGGAGGCCACCAAGACTCCTATGACTCCTCTGAAGGAGTTAGAAGAAGGAGACTAGTGAGGGAGGACACCAAGACTCTTATGACTCCTCTGAAGGAGTCAGAAGAAGGAGACTAGTGAGGGAGGACACCAAGACTCCTATGACTCCTCTGAAGGAGTTAGAAGAAGGAGACTAGTGAGGGAGGACATCAAGACTCCTATGACTCCTCTGAAGGAGTTAGAAGAAGGAGACTAGTGAGGGAGGCCACCAGGACTCCTATGACTCCTCTGAAGGAGTTAGAAGGAGACTAGTGAGGGAGGCCACCAAGACTCCTATGACTCCTCTGAAGGAGTTAGAAGAAGGAGACTAGTGAGGGAGGACACCAAGACTCCTATGACTCCTCTGAAGGAGATAGAAGAAGGAGACTAGTGAGGGAGGACACCAAGACTCCTATGACTCCTCTGAAGGAGTTAGAAGAAGGAGACTAGTGAGGGAGGACACCAAGACTCCTATGACTCCTCTGAAGGAGATAGAAGAAGGAGACTAGTGAGGGAGGCCACCAAGACTCCTATGACTCCTCTGAAGGAGTTAGAAGGAGACTAGTGAGGGAGGCCACCAAGACTCCTATGACTCCTCTGAAGGAGTTAGAAGAAGGAGACTAGTGAGGGAGGCCACCAAGACTCCTATGACTGCTCTGAAGGAGTTAGAAGAAGGAGACTAGTGAGGGAGGACACCAAGACTCCTATGACTCCTCTGAAGGAGTTAGAAGAAGGAGACTAGTGAGGGAGGACAACAAGACTCCTATGACTCCTCTGAAGGAGTTATTAGAAGGAGACAAGTGAGGGAGGACACCAAGACTCATATGACTCCTCTGAAGGAGTTAGAAGAAGGAGACTAGTGAGGGAGGACACCAAGACTCCTATGACTCCTCTGAAGGAGTCAGAAGAAGGAGACTAGCGAGGGAGGACACCAAGACTCCTATGACTCCTTTGAAGGAGTTAGAAGAAGGAGACTAGTGAGGGAGGACACCAAGACTCCTATGACTCCTCTGAAGGAGTTAGAAGAAGGAGACTAGTGAGGGAGGACACCAAGACTCCTATGACTCCTCTGAAGGAGTTAGAAGAAGGAGACTAGTGAGGGAGGACACCAAGACTCCTATGACTCCTCTGAAGGAGTTAGAAGAAGGAGACTAGTGAGGGAGGACACCAAGACTCCTATGACTCCTCTGAAGGAGTTAGAAGAAGGAGACTAGTGAGGGAGGCCACCAAGACTCCTATGACTCCTCTGAAGGAGTTAGAAGAAGGAGACTAGTGAGGGAGGACACCAAGACTCCTATGACTCCTCTGAAGGAGTTCCTGTTCATCAACAACTGTTGTCTGTTCTTCACCAGTCAAAGCTTCATGGAGACACAGAGAAAGACTCTGTTGGAAAAAGCTCAGATTAAATCTGGATTAGAGTCACCAGAAGACATGTGGAGACTCTGAAGTCACCTGAAGAAGGTTCTTTGGTCTGAGGAGACCAGGATGGAGGTTTAGACCATCAGACTGGAAGCTATGTTTGATGGACACCAAACACTGAACATCATCACAAACACACCATGCTCACTGTGAAGCATGGTGGTGGCAGCATCATGAACTGAGCCTTGGAGAAGATCAGTTTCCATCCAGACCATGAGCTGAAGCTACACAGAGATGGTTTGAAGACAACAAGGTGGATTTTCTGGAGGCCCAGTCAGAGTCCAGACCTCAATCCACCTGGACTAGAACAGTTCTGGTCCCTCATGATCCCTGAGGAACCTGACAGAGTTGAACAGTTTATAGCAGAATGAGGTCAGATGTCAGCGTCCAGATGTTCAGACTGATGGAGACCAACTCAGGACCAGGATGGACCTGCAGCCAGAGGATCATCTACTGATACTGACTAGAAGGAGGAGAACTCTGATGTACTTTTATATTTTCTATTGATTGTCATTCTTTTGTCTTCACTTTGACGTTAAAGCCTGTTTTTCCACTATTAAACACTGAGAAACCACCAGCAGGTAGAAGTGCAGCCGTCTGAAGGTCCTCTGGTCCATCAAACCTCATCGTCTCCTCTGACTCTGAAGTCGGTCAGAAGACAGACGTCATCACGGCGGTCAGCCTCGGGTCAGGAGCTACGTCTGCTGCATTAACGTCAGGCTGCTCCGGTTAGCAGCTGTGCAGGACGAACATCCACCTGCAGGTTAAACGTTATTGAATCTGTGCTGATGCTTCCAGGGAAACCATCCAGTGAACATCAGGTGAACGACGACGAAGTGAAGAAGCCCTGAGATAAACACTTGACGTTAAACTGCCCTCTGACATCACAGCAGAGGAGGAGCTCCTCTTGTTCGACTCCTGCAGTCACAGATGTGCAGTAAATAAGAAAAATAATCAGGCTGACACATTTCTGTCCTCAGCTTCATTCTTCCTTCTGACATCACAGATGTAGGTCAGGGCTGAGAACAGAGACGTTGTTGACTCTTTGTAGAAATCTGATTCATAGAAAACACTTCACATCTTCTGTTATCCTCATGAAAAGAAAGCTCTGGTCAAGGACTAAACTAACAACAACAAGAGTTTTAGACGCCATTTTTCTCCCCATTTGATAAAACTTGAAGCAAAGAGGACTGAACAGTTGATCCACAACATTAATGCTAATATTAATAATATTTGACCCTCATTGCACCAAACCACGAGGCCTCAGTGGAACCGACTGGAACTGATGGATCAAATGATGCTTGATCAGATTTTGGATCTGAGGAGTTTTTAATGATCGATTCTTTAAGCTCTTAAAGCTAACATTAGCTTTGATGGTAGTAGTAGCAGTAATGTGGCTAACATTAGCTTTGATGATAGTAGTAGCAATGCAGCTAACGTTAGCTTTGATGGTAGTATGGTAGTAGTAGCAGTAATATGGCTAATATGAGTTTTGATGTAATTGCAGTAATGTCGTTCAAGTTAGCTTTGATGTATTAGTGGTAATGTGGCTAACATTAGCATTGATGTAATAGTAGTAATGTGGCTAATGTTAGCTTTGTCTCTAGTCGAAGTAAATTGGCTAATATTAGCTTGATAATAGTAGTAGTAGTAATGCAGCTAATGTTAGCTTTGATGGTAGTAGCAATAATGTGGCTAACATTAGCTTTCATGGTAGTAGTAGCAGTGAAGTTGCTAATGTTAGCTTTGATGGTTGTAGTAGTAGCAATGTGGCTAATGTTAGCTTTGATGGTAGCAGTGCTAATATAGCTAATGTTAGCTTTGATGTAAGTGCAGTAATGTGGCCAACATTAGCTTTGATCATAGTAATGTGGCTAATGTTAGCTTTGACGGTAGTAGCAGTAATATGTCTTTTTTGTCATGTTTGGTGTAAATCACAGCAGCTACGTTGATGAAATGTGTGAGTTTTTTTTGTTTGTTTTACATCCCAAGGAAATGGAAATTTAACTGCAGAGAAAAGAGATGAGGAGTGAGATGAGCGAACAAATCATTTCAAACTAGATGCTGGACCTTGTGTTAGAGTAATGTAAAGGCACAGACAGAGGAAACAGGAAGAATCTAAAACATGAATCAAACATGGAAGAGGCTGGAAACAAACAGAACACCTGAGGACCTGATGCTTTTATACTGTGGAGGCTGATGAGTGGATGAAGAGCAGGTGGGTGATTAAGGAATGGAGCTCAGGTGATGCAGAGACAGAACAGAGAGACAGAGAGGACAGAAAAACACAAAAAACACCACAAAAATACCACAAAATACCACAAAATACAACAAAATAAAACAAAAATACCACAAAATACCACAAAATACAACAAAATAAAACAAAAATACCACAAAATACAACAAATTACCACAAAATACCACAAAATACAACAAAATACCACGAAACACCACAAAATACCACAAATTACCACAAAATACCACAAAATACAACAAAATACCACAAAATGCAACAAAAATACCACAAAATAACACAAAAATACTAGAAAATCCAGCTGCTGTGACTCTGTCTTTAGATTTTGATGATTTTTGGTCTGACTGAAGCAGGCAGCACCAATCAGACATCCCATAATACTGATGCTCTCAGCTGGTTTTAGAGGAAATGACCAAAGACCAGATGCAGTGTTCAGACTGTGACTCCTGCACTTGATCTGTTTGGTCACTTTGTGTCTCGTTTTTCTTGATTTTGATTGTTTTTTGCTCGTCTTTGTTGTTTCTGGTCTCCTTTCTGTTGTTTTGCATCAGGTTTTGTTGTTTTTCTTGTCTCTGAAACTGTTTTTTCTCACTGTGTTCAAGCTAATGTGGCTAACGTTAGCTTTGATGGTAGCAGTAGTAATGTGGCTAATTTTAGCTTTGATGGTAGTAGTAGTAATGTGGCTGACATTAGCTTTGATGGTAGTAGTATCAATGTGGCTAAGGTTAGCTATGATGGTAGTAGTAGCAGTAATGTGACTAATGTTAGCTTTAATGGTAGTTGTAGTAATGTGGCTAATGTTAGCTTTGATAGTAGCAGCAATAATGTGAATAAGGTTAGCTTTGATGGTAAAGTAGTAGTAATGTGGCTGACATTAGCTTTGATGGTTGTAGCAGTAATGTGACTAATGTTAGCTTTAATGGTAGTAGAGGTAATGTTGCTAACATTAGCTTTGATGGTAATAGTAGTAATGTGGACTAATGTTAGCTTTAATGGTAGTAGTAGCAGTAATGCAGCTAGCGTTAGCTTTAATGTTAGTAGTAGTAATGTGGCTAATGTTAGATTTGTTTATAGTAGCAGTGAAGTGGCTAACATTAGCTTTGATGGTAGTAATGACTGAGCTGACCATTCACATAAATTTACTGAAAAAATTATCTTTAGGGAGAAAGTTAGAGGACAGATGAATGAGTGTGTGAGAGCAGGACTTTCTGTCAGACAGAGAGTCTTCTTCCTGAAAGGGGCGGAGCCAGCAGAAGTTCAATTAAAGCTACAGACACTGAAACAGAACATTTAGAGCCGAACTAAAACCAGGTTTATACAGTCACGGAGGAATCTTTGTGGTGTTTTGAACTGAAAATCTAAAGGACACATTCTGGAGACAGAAAGACTTTTTTAATTTGAGGGAAATGGTTCCAAACCCTTTACAGTGGTTTTAACCCGGACTCTGCTGCT
This sequence comes from Dascyllus trimaculatus, assembly GCA_024666655.1. Taxonomy (NCBI): domain Eukaryota; kingdom Metazoa; phylum Chordata; class Actinopteri; family Pomacentridae; genus Dascyllus; species Dascyllus trimaculatus. The sequence goes on along the minus strand of CM045446.1, from coordinate 37,198,579 downwards.
GATCGTCTCCTGCTGTCACCTCGATTCCAGGAGGCGATAATTTCTGGTGGGGCTGTAAAGGTCAGCGTGGCAGAGTCGTATATTTAAAGTCTGACTGGGCTGCAGATTAGCTCAGTTTGTCCTCGAAGCTCCACAGCAGAATTCATCTGTCGGTTTATTAGTGGGTTAACAGGAATCTAATCTGATCAAAGGAAGCTCTGCAGAGGTTTGCTGTTTTAGGTTTCAGTCAGGAGGAATCATCCAGTCTGAGGCTCATTCCAGGAAGCTTTCTGACTCTATTTCTGCTTTCTGTCTGTTAAAATCCCCTAAATATGGGAAGCGATAACCTCTGAGCAGCAAACTACACGATGAAGATGTGAGTTAGAGGATCAGACTCTCCTGTTTTATTAAACTACTGATGTAGAAACAAACAGGCTGAAGCTGTGAATAATGAGTGCATCAAAATCTGCATTTTAATTATTTTTAACAGTAATTTGTTCTTTTACAATACAATACCATCCCATACGCGATACATGGCTGACAATACCGGTATTATCATGATACAGCGATACAGTAATAATCGATATATTGCCAGACATTCACATAACGATCCATCACCATATCTATACCTTGGATATATTCATACCTTGGTTCCAGTGTGTATCGTTTTTCCAAACCCTTAATTTTCCACCACACTGTACGGGTGGAGGTCCTTCAAATGAACCCAGTGATGGACGTTGTAATGCTGGCGGCCATCTTTGTGCTAACGGCTGCAGGCTGACTTGAAACGTTGCTGCATCAGCCGCTTTCTGGGCCAGGAGTTCAGGATGGTGGCGCTGCAGGTGGGTTTGCATGTTGGTGGTGTTTCCTGTGTGCTTTACTTTGGCGAGGCACTTCCTGCATATGTCATAGTCTTTGTCCAGCTTGTTGTTCCCTCAAAGCCCAAATGGGTCCACTCTTTAAACGTGGATGGGGCGTCTCTTACGGTAGCGTTGCTGTCCTCCATTATACCTGTACTAACTGTTGTTGGGCCGATTCATTTCCACTCCAGTCTCCATCATTCATGTGATAAACGCCACCATGTGGAGACATTAAGTAGTGACGCTGGGGAAACAGCAGCTGGCAGGGGAATGTGGAGGGTTTAGAGCGCCTTATTACACTGAATTGATATAAAGGCCCCATGTGAAATACTGATGCCACATGAAGTGCACCACCCAAAGTGAGCGTATATTGTGTGGTACTTGTACTAAATGGATGTTTCTCTGATTAGTTCCCAAATCTGAGTCCACCACTGCCTCAGTGATGCATTAATTCCATTCAGTCCATGGGTGTGGCATATCCAGACGCTGCTCCAACACAATGAGCAGTACTCAGACACTCCTTATACTGGGGACAATAAAAGGCCACCCCAACATGTCACATGTTGACCAAAGCAGCAACGCCTCAGATGACTCCGGTCATGAGGGAACGTGTCATTGGCATGTTGGAAGCAGGAATGTCCACCAGAGCGGTCGCTGTGCAGCTGAATGTTCACTATCAGACGACAGGACGTTGGAGAGTTGGTTTCCAACAGACGGGCAGTACTGCAAATCCACCTCATCCACGTCGGCCACGTGTGACCACCCCAGCACAGGATGGACACATCCGGCTTGTTCACTTGTGGGATGGTCTCAGACCAGCGACACGTACAGCAGATGAAACCTTTGGTCTGACAACAGACGCATCACACCAACATACCAATGACACGTTCCCTCATGACCGGAGTCATCTGAGGCATTGCTGCTTTGGTCAACATGTGACATGTTGGGGTGGCCTTTTATTGTCCCCAGTATAAGGAGTGTCTGAGTACTGCTCATTGTGTTGGAGCAGCGTCTGGATATGCCACACCCATGGACTGAATGGAATTAATGCATCACTGAGGCAGTGGTGGACTCAAATTTGGGACATTAATCAGAGAAATATCCATTTAGTACAAGTACCAGACAGTATACGCTCACTTTGGGTGGTGCACTTCATGAGGCATCAATATTTCACATGGGGCCTTTATATTTTTGTTCAGTGTTTATTAATTAAAGTATGGATATTTGGCGCCAGCGTATCGATGCTCATATCACACGAAGAGGGACGACTACATAACGCTGTATCCATGTTTTGTCCCAGTCTTACTACATATATCAGTTTTAGAGATATTTACTGTTATTTTTTGATTTTTTTCACTGTTCCTCTATTTTTAACAGGGTTTTTTTGTCCGTCTTCCTTCCAGGTAAAAACATCTATTTACAGATATTTTCACATTGGTTTTTTTACAGTGTTTTTCTTTTACAGTATTCCAGCTTTCTTTCTGTTCCTCTTGCTTCCAGTTCTCTTCAGTGTTTTCAGGGTTCTGTTTTTTACAGGCTGCACGTCGTCTCTGGATCGATGCTGCTGCTCTCCGTAGACTCTCATCGAGCGTCGGTGGATGTGGTCTGATCAGCTCCTGCAGGATTTCAGCAGAGAACAAGGTCACCCAGCACATAAAACCAGGAAGAGGCAGTTCCAGCTCCATCCATCCTCGGTGTTTGGCCCGTGGCAGATTCAGACCTCGCTGCTGTTCAAGGACCTCCTGGCTGTCTGCTTATGAAATAGGACGAGGCTCACATGTACAGTATAAATAGATTATAAATGGAGGGGCTGCTGCGAACACATTAGAGATTCATCACTTTATCCAGTGTTCACTAATGAACAGGAGGCACAGCGAGGCCTTCAGCTCATCACGGCAGACGGACGCCCTCCTCAGAATAACACCCCTCAGCCTCACGTGTCCACAGGAGGACTTCCACACTCGGATGGAGAGCTTTTATTGTGAAACCTGCCTCGTACACGGAGCTGGAATTCCATCGGGGAGGGAAGCGTACAGCAGAGCGTCAGAGGCGGCACGTTGCACGAGCGCTGATCCAATGCAGCTGATGGGGTTTCCACGTGGCAGGTGGTCTGATGGAGAGCAGGATGCAGGGAAGGAAGCAGGACCAGGACCAGGACCAGGACCAGGACCAGGACCAGGACCAGGTCTGAGTCTGGGGTCTTTAAAGCACTGAACAGCATCAATGGACGAGTTCAGTGTCTGTAAAATAAAAAATAAATTAGAAATAAAAGTTAAAACCAGGCATGAAGAGTGACAGAAAACCAGATTAGTAAATGGTGGAAGGCTGTAAGAATGACAACAAACACCTGAAAATAAACATATTTTAGCTGATTTAAATACAGTAATGTGGGATTTTACAGCCATCAGCAGGTCGAATCATGAACAGTCTTTAATATACATAATTTAAAACCACATCAACAAATATCTGTTAAATAATAACAGATTTATCTGGTTTAAATGTGTAAATTTATCATTTTATTTTATGTTTTGATGTAAACATTATTTACTTATTTACTTACAGTTTTGGTCTTTTTTATTTTAATTCTTTTTTCTGTACATTTTTTTGTTAATGTCTTTAATTCAATAAAACAGAGGCGACATGTAAAAACAGCTTAAGGGTGATTTATCATTACGTGGTTTACGTTTAAATCCAACAGAAACGGTGTATTTCTATGGTCCATGTGCTGCATTTCATCCTGTGAAATGTAAATATAAATAAATAAATAAATATATTCATTATTCTTTTCAAATATCTGTGAAATAAAAACAGTTTTAACTGGTTGATGACTGGTTTACGGAAAAATGTGTAATTTTATGGTAAAACGTTGTAAAAGAATGAATTATTTATAATGTGGACGTTATTTTTTGTTAGTTTTGGTCTTTTTTTACAGTCAACATATAAATTAATCCCCTCTTCTCTTATTTTACTAGTTACTGTAGTTTAATATGTTGATCATAATAATGATGATTTTTCAAATTTAAATATAGAAAAATTGTGTAATTTTTAGGCTCCACTTGGTTCATTTCAACCTTTTTATCTGAAACTACTCTGTTAAAAAATAAAAGATCTGGTAGCAAGAATGAGAGAAAATATACATTAATAAATAAAAAATTATAAACGGTAAAAACAACAAACACCTTAAAATGATGTTTAGCTGATTTAAATCATATTAAAAAACCTAATGATCTGGACGATGAAGCAGACACAGATTATTGATCATCTTCAATACAGAATTATTCTTTTTAAATAACAACAAATATCTGTAATTAATAACTTCAGCTGATTTAAACCCGTTGAGTCAGTCTGACCTGCTGCCGACCCTCCATAAGAAAATGAATGAATGTTTATTAATTCAAGATGTTTTCTTCAGTGAAATCCTGAAAATGATCCTGAGCAGGATTCATGACCCAAACATCTGCTGCTTTCCTTCTGACAGGATTTTAAACGTTAAATGTTCCATGTTTGTGCATCTTTCAGGCCTTTAACCTGCAGCTCCAGTGTTTCCTGGAGTCACTGAGGAGCTGATAAACAGCAGGACGATCATTTCGGTCACTTCTTCTCGACTTTCTGAGAGAACCTGTGGAAGTTTCCCGGCTCTCCATGGTTCCCTGAGTTGCTTTTGACTCCGTCTCCTCAGAGATAAGGAGATGGAGGTGGACCGGTCCCTGCAGGGTTCAGGTCCTATCAGCGGGAGCCAGGCGGCCACATGGACCCCATTAAGGAGGATTTCTAGAAGGACCAGATACAGGAGATCCACGGACGGTTCGGCCCAGAGGAGCCCTGATTAAAGTCCTGCTTGGCCTCGATCCGCGAGACGCTGATAAACTCGAAGCCTTCTTCTCTCTGAGCTGCTGAGTCGGTCGAACTGATGGAGGAGAAACTCCGTCGGTGTCCCTGGACCGGTTTCTATTTCTGAGTTCATCTCATGTTTAATTAGGAGATTAAATCAGCAGCAGCACATCACAGCTCCACGTTCAGACCCTGGACTCAGGCTTCAGGGTTCAACGGTGGATTTAAAGGAACAGATACAGAACCAAGAAGAAGAAGAGGAGGAGGAGGAGGAGGAGGAGGAGGAGGAGGAAGGGTTCAGTTCTTCCTCCTGACTGAAAACTGAGGCTTAAACCAACAGAAGACAAGAACAAACAGGAAAAGTCCAGTTAGTGCCTCGCATCTGAGGACCGGCCTGAGAGGTTTCGTTTATCGACTGTATGACTGACAGTTTGTGAATTTCAGTTTATTCACATCCTAAAATGCTTCATCTGTAATGTTGATCACAAACATGGAACAAGTGACAGATCAAGAAACGCCTTTACGTTTCATTTTAGGACAGTTTCTTCATGGAAATGCAAAAAAAAAGTACTTTATATATGAAAAAATCCAAAACAGCAAAACTTCAAAAAGACAGAAAAAATATGTACTGTTAAAAAAAAGATTAAAACAAGTGAAAATAACAGCAAATATTTTAAAAATGACATTTTAGTTGATTAAATTTGTTAGAAGAATTGTGCTTATGTTAAGAATTATTCTTATTAGTTAATCATTGAGTGACTGTCAGGACTTTAAAGTCTACATGTCAGCAACCATCAATCACCATAAAACATTCCAGCTGTTTGTACTCAGAGTAAAGAACACAGAGAACTGACCCAGTAAGATTGTGTAAGTGACACAATTCTTCTAACAAAATACAGTAAAATGTGTCATTTTAAAGTCAAATGTAAAAAAAATAAATTAATGTTAAAAATCTGGAGTTTGAGACAGTAAAAACAAACTGTTCAGCTTCTTTTAATATACAGATTTATTTCTCAAATTACAGCAAATGACTGCTTTAAATCTGATTTAAATTTATCTGTTAAAACAACTGATTACTGTTGGTCAAACTTTCTGGTCAACACTGTTGTTTCCAATGATCCTTTTTTCTGTGACTTTTTACTGTATTATTAAAATATTATCTGAATTTTAACATCTGTGAAAATCTGTAATAATATTTTTAAAAACTTAAACTGTTTTAAAAATGTTTAGTTCAAATAAATATAATAATTACTACAAATGTTTTTTTAAATGTAAATTTCTTGCTAAATAAATAAAAACAGGCCAAAACAATACTAAAAATAATAATCCATAGTTTTACAGTGTTTGACGGTTAAAATGGCACTATTGTTATTTTATTATCTTTATTATATTTAAATCAGTAAAAATATTATTTTACAGAGACCTGCTGTTATTTTGAAGAAATATTATTATTTTGAAGAACTGAGAAAACTCAAATTAATTTCTAAACAGTTATTTTACAGATTTTTCTTGTTTTGCTAAATTACAGATAATATTTTGTAAAATTACAGAAAAAAGTTAAAAAAAAAAAGTGCACTGCAAAAAATCTGTATTTTTGTTGTTGTTTTAACAAATAGTAATTTGTTCTGTTAGAAAGTGCGACCATAAAACTAAACTGTTTTACTGTATTTAAATCCACTACAGATAGAATCAGTTTACAGATATTTGTGTTGTAAATGATTTGAACAGTATGGTACCCCTGCTGTCACACTTTCACACTTTATTTTAATTTATTTTACAGATTTTTTACAGTGTACATGGTAATACACTGCAGACATCCCATAACCTACAGCCTCTGATGTCCAGCTGATGTTTACTGTGGATCTGATCTGTTGCTGGTGGAGGAGCTGAACTGGACGTCGCCTCTGATGGTTCCTGGAGTCTCTGTGAGAAAACAGCAGCTGGAGTGGAAACAGAACGAGCTCAGCGATAACAGCCGACTCCAGCTGACCTCCAGGAACCAGTTCAGGTGAACCAAACCTCCGACTGGTAGCCGTCAACACACCGTGGTGATGTAACAGACTGGGAGCACTGGGAGCGCTGGGAGCACTGGGAGCACTGGGAGCGCTGGGAGCACTGGGAGCACTGGGAGCGCTGGGAGCACTGGGAGCACTGGGAGCTGTCTCTGCATTCCTGCTCGGCTATTCGTGTCTCAACAGAAACAAGCAGAGACTGAAAAAGGAAAAGCGATGGATGTTAAAACACGGTGGAGATGCTGGTTCAGGGTCTGATGGGTTCATGTTGGACGCCTCCAGAGCCTCCAGAGCCTCCAGAGCCTCCGTCTGGCCTCCAGCCCCAGACCTCCAGCCCCAGACCTCCAGCCCCAGACCTCCAGCCCCAGACCTCCAGCCCCAGACCTCCAGCCCCAGACCTCCAGCCCCAGACCTCCAGCTCCAGACCTCCAGCCCCAGACCTCCAGCTCCAGACCTCCAGCCCCAGACCTCCAGCTCCAGACCTCCAGCTCCAGACCTCCAGCTCCAGACCTCCACCTCTAGACCTCCAGCCCCAGACCTCCAGCCCCAGACCTCCAGCCCCAGACCTCCAGCCCCAGACCTCCAGCCCCAGACCTCCAGCCCCAGACCTCCAGCCCCAGACCTCCAGCTCCAGACCTCCAGCCCCAGACCTCCAGCTCCAGAGACCTCCAGCTCCAGACCTCCAGCCCCAGACCTCCAGCCCCAGACCTCCAGCTCCAGACCTCCAGCCCCAGACCTCCAGCCCCAGACCTCCAGCCCAAGACCTCCAGCCCCAGACCTCCAGCCCCAGACCTCCAGCTCCAGACCTCCAGCCCAAGACCTCCAGCCCCAGACCTCCAGCCCCAGACCTCCAGCTCCAGACCTCCAGCTCCAGACCTCCAACTCACACCGACCTGCTCCCAGGAGGACGTCCAGCTCCAGACCTCCAGCCCCAAACCTCCAGCTCTAGACCTCCAGCTCCAGACCTCCAGCCCCAGACCTCCAGCTCCAGACCTCCAGCCCCAGACCTCCAGCTCCAGACCTCCAGCTCCAGACCTCCAGCTCCAGACCTCCAGCTCCAGACCTCCAGCCCCAGACCTCCAGCCCCAGACCTCCAGCTCCAGACCTCCAGCCCCAGACCTCCAGCTCCAGACCTCCAGCTCCAGACCTCCAGCCCCAGACCTCCAGCTCCAGACCTCCAGCTCCAGACCTCCAGCCCCAGACCTCCAGCCCCAGACCTCCAGCTCCAGACTTCCAGCCCCAGACCTCCAGCTCCAGACCTCCAGCTCCAGACCTCCAGCCCCAGACCTCCAGCCCCAGACCTCCAGCTCCAGACCTCCAGCTCCAGACCTCCAGCTCCAGACCTCCAGCTCCAGACCTCCAGCCCCAGACCTCCAGCCCCAGACCTCCAGCTCCAGACCTCCAGCCCCAGACCTCCAGCTCCAGACCTCCAGCCCCAGACCTCCAGCTCCAGACCTCCAGCTCCAGACCTCCAGCCCCAGACCTCCACCTCCAGACCTCCAGCCCCAGACCTCCAGCCCCAGACCTCCAGCTCCAGACCTCCAGCTCCAGACCTCCAGCTCCAGACCTCCAGCCCCTGACCTCCTCCTCACACCGACCTGCTCCCAGGAGGACGTCCACCCCTGAGCCTGGAGTTCTGGACGATGAAAACAATTCTAGACGTGTAGTCAGTCATGTTTCACTTCCACCACATTTTTAAGGTGCAGTATTTATTTTCATTATTCCATTATCATGTGGGACCAGAGCCGGTCCTACCCAGAGTGGCGCCCTAGACCAGGTCTTACATGGCCCCCCTCCATTGGTGATCTACAGACAAACCAACAGCTTTGTTCTTTAGTCATATTAACTGCTTTACATTTAAATCAGTGTGAGCTTTTCCATTTTAAGGGTTAACTAGATAACTAGTTTTAATAGAATTATACTGAAGGTGTAATTTTTCCTGATTTCGTGGCGCCCCCTGGAGGCCAAGGCGCCCTCAGCATCTGCCTATATCGTCTAAAGGGTCAGCCGGCTCTGTGTTACCTCAGTATAATCACCATCTTTACTTTTTACTCTTATTTTAGTTTATTTTATTTCAGTAGTGTATCGTACTCGTACCTTATTGCTTGTCTATGTTTTTATTTTTAAATGTTATATCATTTGTTTTTTTCTGAGCAACATCTGGCACAAGAAGTTCCCTCAGGATTAATAAAGTTTTATTTTATCTTAAAAATGTGACGTAGTAAAACTGGAGATGTCCTGATGAAGTTTTTCTTTGGCCCAGATCCAGTACGGGTCATTTACATTTAATTTATTTACATTTATCCTCAATAATTCACACGGCATGTATCATAGATCAGCTGTAGTTCCTGGTTGTTCCACCAGGTGAAGCCTCTTCCTGATTAATACTGTAGAGACCAGAGGAGGCGTCACTCAGACTACAGGTCATGTTGGAAGCAGAGAGCATTGTGGGAGTTTAGCTAGCAACGGGCACCATGACAAAGACTCCTGAGGAGGTTAATGACCTCCAACCAGAGCTAGTGAGTTGTGTTGCACCACCAAGGCAAGCAAAGCATCATGGGAATATTCAGGTTCAAATCCAAAGTGTTAAATGAGTCCTTTTGTAAATGTTTTTTCAGGTGTTTGAACTTTGGTTATTGTTGATGGGTGAGGAGGTTTTAGATGTTTGTGTGATTGACAGCATTGTGGGAGTTTAGCTAGCAACGGGCACCATGACAAAGACTTCTGAGGAGGTAAATGACCTCCGGCTGACGTCGCTACTTGTTATCTGTGATTTAACAAAACATGGGAGAAATCTGTAAATTAAAACTTCTTTCTAAATTTACCATTTTCAGTCCCTGAAGTACAAAATGTTTCTGTGTAATAATATTTTTTACTGATTTAAATGCAGTAAAAAGACAAACAGGAAACAGGCTGGAGGTAACTTTCAGATTAAGAGCATGAAGCCCAGCTGTAATGAGGATGAAGCAGCGTCTCTGGATCCTCTCATAAGTCTGGAGGCTGGTTTCATTCCTCAGAGCTGTGATCGTTCATGGCAGCTTCTCAGAGCGAGCTTCACTGTTTCATGAACCACGTTTGTTCACCTTCAGTCCCTTTAAAGCTGCAGCTGTTCGCAGGAAAACTGAGAAAAGTTGTTTTTAATTTTAGACGTCCATCTGTTCGTGTTTCAGCGCCACACGTGGACGGAATCAGCCTCTGCAGAGTTTAACATGAAGCGTTCTATCAGTCATGACGACACGAGCACAGAGAGACTGACTCATGATTGATGAGTTTTATTTGAGGTATCTGACCTCGCTGGTGAACTTTCTCTGGGTCTGACTTCTGCTGGGAGGATCTCTAACGTCCTGCTGTGAGACCAGATCAGTTCAACATCCACTCCAGGTGTCGGGAGATAAACACTAAATCTGTTTTCAGCTAATTAAATCTGGATAATCTAATGACTGCTGTGGGTCATTAGATGATAGTGGAAGGTGTGTTCCTCTGTGACAAACCAGTGACTGTTTCAAATGATTCATTTTCCTCCGACAGAAACAAAACGACTGTTTAATGAGGCTCTGAGTAACAACAGTGTTGGAGCCCTGCTGCTGTTCCATACATTAGTTTGTTTTTTAACTTCTGAATCGCCTTTTGAGGCCCTAAAAATACTCAAAAACACGTATAACTTGGCACGTCCATCAGACCTGGAGAATAATTTTATATTTTGGGGGATTTACATATGTGAGTGGAAAAATGGCTCAATAGCGCCCCCTAGACGATTAAAAAGGGTTTGTAATTGTAACAACCAGAAGTGATTTCTATGTAACCTCTCTACACCACAATTAAGGTGTAGTGAACACTCAGTATGGACCAGGTATCAGAAGATTTAGGATCGCTCGGGAGAAATGGGCACCGGACAGCAAAGGTGACACAAGACACGGAGTTAGAGGTCGCGTTTGAAGGTAACATAAAGTATTTATTTTCTCATCTTTCAGTGATCTTTTGTCTTCGAGTGTATGCTCCATAACCTTAAAACAACATTCAGAATAGCAAAAAAAACACCGATGATGATGATACACTCAACTTTTAATCATGTATCATAAACCAAAAGAAACCTCTTTTTCTCTTTAACACTTGACTTTTCTTTTTCAGATATTAAACCAGGAATGCACCCATCAGGTAAGTATAACTATTTTATTTTGCATTTTATTAGCTTTAGGTTTTCCTTTTGATTGTAATGCTATTTTAGTTCACTGTTGACAGTCAGGCACTTGTTAATTTTTCTTTATAGTTTTATGAACCTTATTTATAGTTTTATGATCTCTATTTATAGTTTTATGACCCCTATTTATAGTTTTATGACCCCTATTTATAGTGCCTCTATTTTAGCAGGTGATTCCTTTAATTTTAAATTTTTCTTTTTTTCAGAACTTGAAACACCAATCAGTTCTCTTAATGGAACTCAACAACCCAAAACAGGTAAACCCAAAAAACAAAACAATAACACATTTCAATATAAACAACTCAAAACAAGTCTACCACATACTTTAGTGTCAATAAATCAGTGAATCCAACATTCAGTTCAATGAATTACTGGGTAAGTCTATTCATCAGTTCAATTCAGACTGTGTTATCCTTCGATCCTTTAATTGCAGAGCTCTAGTGTCTTCTCACTCCATGAATTTCCTTGCCGTCTGCTGTGTGGGGCAACTGACTGTGATTGTCCTACCACTATGGTTGACTGTTGATCCAGCGTGGGATACTGATTGCAATTCTCCTACCACTCCTTCTTGAACTTCGATAATTCAAACATCTCTCTCTCTCGGTTCACCTCGTGGATTGGCTCGCCACTCCAGGACCAACTGCACCTCATTCCACAGAAGCCAGCAGGGCTGAAGACTCAAATCTTCTGGGGGATCACACTCTCGACGAATGATGAGAACAAGAGGAGGAGAAGAGGCAGCAGAGACGACGAAGAAGGTGGAAGAGGGAGAGGGGGGAGAGCGAGAGAGAGCGAGAGACCTGGCCTTAACCCATAAGGCCAGGAAAACTGTCACTACACTGCTCAAATGCATATTTTTCTTCTCTTAACATTAACACAGCATTGCTGTCGCTGGTCTTCCATATGTAACATTCATTGTATCCTGTTACTTCAACAAAATAAAGTTGTCACTCCTAATTGAACAGCTTGTAATGTCATATGTCACTTAGATGCAATAATTACGTTTTTTTATGACAACTACCCACACATAGTGCATAGTCCAGCTTCAGCTCACTTAAGCTTGAGCTAATAATGGGTAATTTTAGTTATAATGTAGCTAATAAAACATCTTTAACTCAACACTCAGCTAGACATCAGTTCAGCTTAATGTTAAACATTAGCTCACATACCAATCAACCTCACAAACGCACCCTTTAAACTCAATGCACTGTTGTTAGCGGTTTAACATTCGTGAGTGACAGAGCTACCATTAGCAACTATAGAAGCCCACTATAGCTAACATGGCGCGCTTACACGG
>CM045446.1:37170530-37186302 GCA_024666655.1 Dascyllus trimaculatus | reverse complement strand
GGAGGGAAGGAGGAGGAAGAGAACAGGAAGCATCTGAAGATGAAAGGAGGAAGATTTTAAACCCAGATCTGTTCGTCAGACACTTTAAAGCTCCAGTCCTCCTTTGAACAAAGTGACAGCCAGTGTGTTTAACAGCGTCAGAGCTTCTTCTACTCCTCTGCAGGGAAATTCATCTTGTCCAATTAATCTAATTGATCTAATTAATCCACTTACAAAGCGATAATTCCTCCCTCAGTCCTCCTGCTGCTGCCGGCTGTCGGCTCTGATGCACTGCTCAGGTTCTGACTGTTATTTATGCAGGAAACCAGCACCGAGCTCTAATTTGTGCTTCGGCAGCTCAGAGATCTGGTTCCAGATGTGGAGGCGAAGGATGGAGGAGCTTTACCAAACATCTGTCTGGACAGAGGTGATGGAGAGGATGTTAACCATCAGCAGCTCTTAGACTGAATCTGAGTTCATGTGCAGCCTCATTGGTTTAACTCATGTCAGGTCCTAATCTGACCAGCAGCTTTACTTTGATGGAAGCTCCACAGATGAAGATGAACTTGCAGCTGATTGAACAGAACCAGAGCATGTAGATGACAGGGAGATGTTCAGACTGAGGCTGAACCTCCTGCAGGCTCTCAGCTGCTCAGACCTGCTGCTATCAGCACCCAGAAGATCTGAAGAAACCTTCAGCTGCAGAGAAGAAACAAGGAGCCGACTTCTTAAAGCTGATGGAGACTCTGGAAGTTTGTCCAGAACCAGAACAATATCCACCCGTCCATCCACCAGCTGACCAGCTGCTCAGTCGTCCAGTGAGAAGGTTTTCTGCCACAGAGGATAAAACTCACATCCACCTTTAGTCTGTGGAATCGACTGGTTTGGTCTCAGTGGATCAGTGGAGCTCCTGGTATTTTCCTGCCTCCTCTGCTGCAGACAGGCTACTCAGCATAACAGCTGGTATCACCTGCTTGTTAGTAGACACAGCTTCATCAACGAATATTAAATAACCAGGAATAATATCCGTGCAGCAGCTCAGCATATTCATGTTCACTTCATCACGGTGCCAGTAACTGCACAAGCTTTCCGTCAGTAGTTGGGATGCCTGCCTTTCCTTCCTTTCCTCGTGGTCTTTGACGCTGGTAGAAAGTCTGTCAGCTGTTGTGGTTAAAGGGACAATTCAAGATGATGTTTTTAATTCGCTTAGAGACCAGTTCAAGCTTTCTGCCTCCACATGTCCACAACGTTCACGCTCCTGTCACGAGTCTATGAACGTCCTCGACGACACATCGCTAACTGTGCTGTCTAAACACTGTGTTCTGTCCGTCCACTGCTACCATAAAGGAGCAGGGCTTTATACTGCAGAGAAAATGAGACAGGAGCAAATAAACACCAAGGAAACGCTCAGAGATCAGTGGTTAAAGCTAAACTCAAGACTGATAACTGAGGCTACGTTCAGACTGCAGGCTGAAGTGACCCAAAACCGATTTTTCCCCCTCTATGCGACCTGGATCTGATCTTTAATGATAGTCTGAACAACACAGATCAGATGTTTTTAAATGCGACCCAGACCACTTGGATATGTGGTCCTAAATCTGATACGTATCTGATCCTTTAACATGTGACTTCTGTCTGAACGTCCAGGTCGCATTTATCCAACCTACACGTCACTGATACACGACAAACATCTCTATTCTGTGTTCAAGTAGGAACAAAAACAACAACCATGGGGGACGATGATGTGGAGTCCAGTCAGTGGAGGTTTAGAGTTCATTAATATTTGGGGGGACAGTTCTAGTCAGGACTAACTCCAGGGGTCTTATCGGAACCGGGCGGTTTTTGAAAACATTTCCAAAGAAATGGCCGAGCAGTGGGGATAAACGGTCCTGGATCCAATCCTGAAGAAAAACAAAGAGCCTCCGAGCCGAATATAAGGAGGCTGAAGACTCAAACAGACGAAGCGGCCGTGGACGTGTTGCTGGTCCACTTTACCAAGAGCTGGACCTCATTTTGGGAGACGAGTCCAGAGTTCAGCCGATAGAACCGCTGGATAGCAGCTTTGCCGTGTGACGTCGTCGTGTCCTCTTCATGTGGGACAGTTTTGGGTTGTATGAAGTTCACACAGGAGATCATATACAAGATGCATTTAACTGGAAATAAGAAGGAACTCACAAATAAATCCAAACTGAGCACTAAGCCCTGCAGTCTGAACGTAGCCTAAAACAGATTTAGTAAAAAATGTACAACCTTCTGTTCAGACTACAGGAAACTACATCTGCTTTCAGATCATAGGACGGCTTTTATTCTTCATATTAACAAAACAGAATCCGTTCATGAGGCTTTATTAATATTTATGTTTTGTCAAACAGTCAATACTTGAGTCTGGATAAACAGAAATCTTTGAGCAGAACTGCTTCAGGTTAGCTACCTCTGCCAAGGAGGTTATGTGACGGCCGGCGTTTGTTTGTTTGTTTGTGTGCAAAATAACTCTAAAACTCATGGACAGATTTGGATGAAATTTGCAGGGAATGTGTGAAATGGGACAAAGAATGAATGATGACATTTAGGGACTGATTGATTTCTGGGGTTAAACTTAATGTTAAGGGGTTTAAAATAAGGTTTAAAGGGCTTTAATTCATATAAGGGACTGTAAAGTGGGGGACCGAGGTTCAATAAAATGTAGAATATTTTCATGTCATGGGGGTCAAAAATTCTTTGGGTGGGTTTAATAATTTAAAATACTTTCACAGGGATTTCATATAATTTTGAATAAGTTAAAGGTTTTCTTTTTAAAAAGTGGAGACAGCACTGTGGGGATTTTATTTAATTAAGGGGTTTCTTTGGAAGTTTTTTGGTTTCTTTCACCACTTTTCTGTTCATTCTTGGCCTTCAGTTCATCAGCATTTCCAATCCATATCCTCATATTAAATAATTCACACCACTCCTTATTGTTGATGCTACAAAGCTCACAGTATAACACAGACACAAGACAAGAGGCCGCGCCTGTTCATTAGGTCGGATGGGGTGAAGGCTGCATTGTCGGTAGGACATTTGAAATGTATGTAATTACATTAGTATCTGTAACGTTCCATAGAAAATATGTGAACTGGGAGATTGTGTTGGGGGTGGAGTGAAGCTCCTTGGTGGAGGCATGAGCTCTCTGAGGGCTTTTCTAGTTCCAGATGCAGACAACCAGCAGGTCTGAGCTAAAGGACAGGAAGCTAAACTCTAGTGGAGCCACTGATGGGCGTCATTTGAAGAGTTTCTGATGCTGATCTTCAGGTTTGGATGTTTCAGGACTCACCTTGTCGGCGACGCTGTTTGGGATTAACGTCCTGACCACCACTCCGGTCGTCTTCCCGCCAACGATGCCGAAACCCAACCCGGATCCGTCGTTGACCAACTCGATCTCCTCGACGTGACCCCAGTGATCCTGCAGCACAGAGGAACCAACGTCACCCACAGGTCCGACTGCATGAACACGACTTCTACGATCAGACGGTGCCAGAAACGTGCACGTGCACATGTATGAATTCATATATGATGTGTCTGTGTTTTGTAAAGTTAACCTTGAAAGAGTTTCACTTTGGTTTGCTCAATATGTAAAGTTTATTTTCAGTTTTAGTCTTTAATGAGTGGTGCTCAATGTTCCAACTCCCTGTCCAGTATTTCTCTGAAGGAGGCTGAATGTAGGTTCATTTTAAAGAAACAGACTGAAGGATTTCTAGTAAATAACCTCGTAAAAACTAGTATTTAAAAAAACCCCAGCTTTCTACTACTGCATAGAACCCTCTCTGAGCCTCTGAGGACTCTTCAGACCTCTAAAGTCAGACTGTAAAACACCTAAAAGACCAGATTTATCAGCTCCAGAAACAAAACAGAACAAATCATCTCAGCTTTGAGGGTCTTTCTACAGTCTTTTTGTGTCTCCTTGTTGTCATTCTTGCACATCCTTTAGGTGATTCTGTGTCTATTATGTCCCTTTGTGGTTGTTTTGTGACTTTGAAACCATTTTTTGTCTCTTTTAATTCATATTGCAGCTCTTTGGGGTTGTTTTGCTCGTCTGTTTGGCCGTTTTGCATCTACTTTTGGTTGTTTTGAGTCTATTTTTGGCCCTTTTGCGTCTCCTTGCAGTCATTCGGTGTCTTTCTTGTAGTTGTTTTGTCTCAACAGTTGCTGAAATGTCAATCAAAGTCTGTATTTTTAGTAGGAAATATGGATCCATCCATAGATATACACTTACAGTAACTTTAAGCGGACACTAGACCAGCCTTGTTCCTCTGCTGGATCCGTTCAATCGTTGTGATCTGATGGGATCTACTCTGTCTGTTCTCACCACATTTCACGGCCCGATGAGTTTTATTTCTGGAGATATTGAACCATTAAAACAGCCTCAAAGTTAAACTGAGGCTGAAAATACAGAAAGGTCTGAAAATTCTCTAAATTTACCCAAAATATTTCATAGATGTAGGTTTTTCCTGATGAAGACGTTGAAGAGACGGTGCAGAACTCCTGATTTCAGACCCTATGAACCGACCAGGGAGTGTTTGCTGCTGTTAGCTGAGCGGCTGCTTCCATCTGTCCTGAGGTGAAGGGTCTTAAAGCCAACCTCAGCAGGTAATTACCAGCTCAAAGTGTTTCCGGCTCTGCTAGCAGCTGCTGATCAATGATTCCTGCTAACACACAGCAGCTTTATGAGGCTGGAAGCAGAGCTGATCTGATAGAGCAGCTCCTCCTCCTCTAATGAAACCTCCTCAGCTGATCCAACGAGATGTTCACCTGATAAAGTCTCATCACAGCGTCCTGAACGCTTCGGTTCAACACGCTGTCAGAACAGCAGAGGATCCTTTACTCAGCAACACGGGATCATACAACACTCACTCACTGTTCTGATGAAGCTCACATCATCCTGATGTTCTAGAAAAATCACACCTGTTAATGTTTTCATATAAAACTGAGAAGGTAACTAACTGCTGTCCTTCAATACAAACTCAGTGATACAGAAGTCTGTCTCATTGTTACAGTAACATGACGGAGCTGCTAAAACCATTCTTAACTAGTCTAAAACCATTATTAACTAGTCTAAAACCAGACTAAACTAGTCTAAAACCATTATTAACTAGTCTAAAACCAGACTAAACTAGTCTCAAACCATTCTTAACTAGTCTAAAATCTGTCTAAACAAGTCCAAACCATTATTAACTAGTCTAAAGCCATTATTAACTAGTCTAAAGCCATTATTAACTAGTCTCAAACCATTCTTAACTAGTCTAAAACCATTATTAACTAGTCTAAAATCTGTCTAAACAAGTCCAAACCATTATTAACTAGTCTAAAGCCATTATTAACTAGTCTCAAACCATTCTTAACTAGTCTAAAACCATTATTAACTAGTCTAAAATCTGTCTAAACAAGTCCAAACCATTATTAACTAGTCTAAAGCCATTATTAACTAGTCTAAAGCCATTATTAACTAGTCTAAAACCATTATTAACTAGTCTAAAATCTGTCTAAACAAGTCCAAACCATTATTAACTAGTCTAAAGCCATTATTAACTAGTCTAAAGCCATTATTAACTAGTCTAAAACCATTATTAACTAGTCTAAAATCTGTCTAAACAAGTCCAAACCATTATTAACTAGTCTAAAGCCAGTCCAAACTAGACCGAAACTTTTCTTAACTAGTTTAAAACCAGTCCAAGCTACACCAAAACTATTCTTAACTAATCTAAAATATAAAACCAATCTAAACTACTCTATAACTATTCTTAACAATTCTAAAAAAAAACAAACAAAAAGTTAAACAGAGTCCAAAAAGTTGAAACTAGTCAAAACTATTCTCAACTAGTCTAAAACCGGTCTAGATGAGTCTGAAAACATCCTAAACTAGTCCAAAACTTTTCTTAACTAGACTAGAAACAGTCTTAACTATTCAAAAACCAATCTAAACTAGTCTAAAAACCATTCTTAACTGGTCTAAAACCCAGTCTAAACTACTCTAAGCCACTATTAAACTATGTCTACAAAAGTCTAAACTAATCTAAAACCAGTCTAAACCAGTCCAACACTTGTCTTAACTAGTCTACAAACCAGTCTCAAATCAAGTCAACAACCAGTTTAAAGTGATCTTAAACCAAGTCCAATCCCGGTCTAAAACCAGTCTTAAACTGAGTCCAAATCCAGTTCTAAACAACATCCAGGACCAGTTTGAACCAGAGCTAAACCAGTCTAAGCTACTCTAAAACCAGTCTCACATCGAGTCCAAAACCAGTCCTAAGCTGAGACCAAACCAAGTCCTAAACAGCATCCAGGACCAGTCTGAACCTGGTCTGAACCAGGTCTGAACCAGATCTAAACCAGGTCTAAACCCAGAGTCCTGATCTCAGCATGGTGGGTCAGTCTGGTTCAGATGAACAGACAGAAGGAGGTTCTCCAACCCTCTGACCCTGACGTTGGACTGTGTTCAGGTGTAGCTCCACCTGCTCTAAACCAGACCTGATCCAGTTCATGTCTCTGAGAACTACAAACCATCAGACCTCCTGCCGTCGCTTTCAGAGGCTGAGTTATTGTTTGAGCCCAGGAGGACATGAAAATGTGGGAGAACTCTGACATTTAAATAACCAGAGAAGATCTCAGCAAGACAAACGACGTGGTGTCTGAGCGGAGCAGGGCCGGACTGTTAATGCGCTGCCAGGATCACAGGTTAGCCGGAGCCGTAATGATGCCGCCCTGCTGCAGCGCCGGGTCATTATCACACAGAACCACACTGTCCCTGTTGTTTGTTAGCCTCCTCCTGCTGCTGGACCGAGGCCACGTCCTGCATACCGGCCCTTTTGTTTTATTCATGTCCTGCTTCTATTGAGGTCATGTTTAATGGAGCCGTGGGCATAAAAGCAGCTCTGAGGGTTTTACTGCCGCCGCCTCGGCCGGCCGGTCGGCCTCAGGTGTCTCCGACCTGCCGTCACAGCTGATGAGCCGCTCTGGCGTCAAACCTCACTCCTGCTGGAATCGGTCCGAAAGCCGTCGCTATAAAGGCGGCCATAAAGACGGAGATAAATCAGAGGGACACACATGATTTTACAGCTTCTGTCTATTTAGTGAATATTATCCGTCCATCGATTAGGACACAGAGAGAACGCACTCAGGAGTGAGGAGTTAATTTATAGGCGTCCTAAAACTGATGAAAAGCAGGAGAACGGGGATAAAAAATAACAGATTGTGCAGTTAAAGAAACCTGGAGGGGCTTTAAACGGCTGCAGCTCCCAGGGAGTCGACTCAGACCCAACCGACTGAGAAGACGACAGGAAACTTTCTGAAAACTTCATGTTGGGATGTTTTCAGCTTCCACTGAGAGAAACGCTTCAACTCCACTGGTTTATTTATACGTGTATTTAACGGTTTTATAGGACGCAGAGTTTACAGACTGGATAACAGAACCAGCTTCTACAAAACACCACAGCTACAGAGTGAATCAGTGGTTTCAGACGACTGCTTTAACCTTTAACCTTCAGATGTTTACGATATTTCCTGACATGTTTTTTACAAGTTGGAAAAATTGATTATATCTTTTGATAAGCTTAGATTTTTTAATTTTTTTAAGAATATTTTTTATATTTCTTATATTTTGAAAGCAGTTTTTGATATTTTTGATATATTTAGATTTTCTGTATATTTTTTAATAAAATTTTAGATTTTTAAAATTATACATTATTATTTTTCAAACCCCATAATATGCTTAGAATTTGTACTATTTTTTAAAGTACAACATTTTATTTTTAAAAATCTGATATATTTATCATATTTTGAAAATTACTTCTTAGGTTTGATATTTTTAATGTTTTTTTGATAATTGACCTGATGAATTGAAACCCCAGAATGTCAGTATTGATCATCTTGAGTTTTGGCCTGGATGATCGATTTTTCTAAATGTTCTAAATTATTTTTTTTTCTGTGATTTTAATAGATGTTATTTGTTATTCAAGAAAACAGGGAACATCTGTGTATAACAAAAAAATTACAGCTAAAAAACTTACATTTTTTACAGTGTCTGATTAACACATAACAGGCCGTGAATCCTGACCACAGGACATGTATGTTCAGTGTCTGAGTTCAAACAGGTGAACATGTTAAACTTCCTGCAGCCCTTTTCAGCCACTTCCATCTGTGTCTTCACCCCCAAGCAGCCACATGCTAACAGCTACCAGCTACATGCTTACAGCTACATCCTAAGAGCTAACAGCTGACAGCTACCAGTTAACAGCTACATGCTAATAGCTAACAGCTACATGCTAATAGCTAACAGCTACCAGCTAACAGCTTCGTGCTAACAGCCACCAGCTACATGCTAATAGCTAACAGCTTTTTTATATTCTTAATATTATTTTATTTCTTGCTATCTGCTTTTTTTGTTTTTTTAAATTAACTGTTTGCACCAACAGACCAAGACAAATTCCTTGTAATGTAAAAATTACTGGGCAGGAAAAGCAATTCTGATTCTGATTCTATCAACTACATGCTAACAGCTACCAGCTACATGCTAACAGTTAACAGCTACAGGCTACATGCTACATGCCAACAGTTAGATGCTAACAGCTATATGCTAACAGCTACCAGCTAACTGCTACATCTACATGCCAACAGTTACATGCTAAAAGCTAAGTGCTAACAGCTACATACTACATGCTAACTGCTACATGCTAACAGCTACATGCTACATGCTAACTGCTAAAAGCTACCAGCTGACAGCTAACAGCTACATACTACATGCTACCAGCTACATACTACATGCTAACTGCTACCAGCTACATGCCAACAGCTACCAGCAGCACCTGAGCCGACCAGTCACCCAGAACCTGCAGGGTCAGACTCCCAGCAGCAGCATCACACTTCATCTGTGACACTTTAATGCTGCTGTAAACTCTGATCCCACTGATCAACACATCCAGATGAAACTTATCAGAACTAATATTGATCCAAACATCATCCTGATTTAACCTTCTGAAGGAACAAACACTCGAAGCCATACAGACAAACAGCCAACCTTCAGATGGGATGTTCTCTGAGGCTCCTCCAGACCTTCAGTCCAGATCCAGTCTCATTAAAATCATGTTCTAAGACCAACAACAGACACCTGGATCACTTCTACCTGTCAGGAACTGTTTCATCTACCTGGACCATGTTAGGCTGAGGACTTCTGCCAGGGCTTGTTTTGTGTTGTACGGGTTTCCTGTCTCTCTGTGTGTCTTTGTGGTTGTTTTGTCTCTTTGTTGTTGTTTTGTGTCTCTTTGTGGTTGTTTTGTCTCTTTGTTGTTGTTTTGTGTCTCTTTGTTGTTGTTTTGTGTCTCTTTGTTGTTGTTTTGTCTCTTTGTTGTTGTTTTGTGTCTCTTTGTGGTTGTTTTGTGTCTTTGTTGTTGTTTTGTCTCTTTGTTGTTGTTTTGTGTCTCTTTGTTGTTGTTTTGTGTCTCTTTGTTGTTGTTTTGTCTCTTTGTGGTTGTTTTGTGTCTCTTTGTTGTTGTTTTGTGTCTCTTTGTTGTTGTTTTGTGTCTCTTTGTTGTTGTTTTGTGTCTGTTTGTTGTTGTTTTGTGTCTCTTTGTTGTTGTTTTGTGTCTCTTTGTGGTTGTTTTGTGTCTCTTTGTTTGTTTTGTGTCTTTTGTGTTGTTTTGTGTCTCTTTGTTTTTTGTCTCTTTGTGGTTGTTTTGTGTCTCTTTGTTGTTGTTTTGTGTCTCTTTGTTGTTGTTTTGTCTGTTTGTGGTTGTTTTGTGTCTCTTTGTTGTTGTTTTATGTCTATTTGTTGTTGCTTTGTGTCTCTTTGTTGTTGTTTTGTGTCTCTTTGTGGTTGTTTTGTCTCTTTGTGGTTGTTTTGTCTCTTTGTGGTTGTTTTGTGTCTCTTTGTTGTTGTTTTGTGTCTCTTTGTTGTTGTTTTGTGTCTCTTTGTTGTTGTTTTATGTCTATTTGTTGTTGTTTTGTGTCTCTTTGTGGTTGTTTTGTGTCTCTTTGTGGTTGTTTTGTCTCTTTGTGGTTGTTTTGTCTCTTTGTGGTTGTTTTGTGTCTCTCTGTGGTCAGACTGAGGAGAATCAGAGACACCTGGAACCATCACTGTGGTTAACCTGAATTAAAGTGTAGACATGTGGAACTGGAACTACTTCCTGTCAGAGTTCAGCTGCTCCACACTGAGTAACTGTGGATGTAGATTCCTGAAGAGAAACACCTGGAGGTAAAGTGATGTCACCTGTCCTGTAGAGTGCTGCTGATCTGACTGATCTAATCTCAGATCCCTGCAGCGTGGATGTTAAATATTAAAGCAGCTGCAGACGGTAACTACAGCGTGACCCCGGCCTCCCTGGTCCTCCCTCTCCTCCCTGGTCCTCCCTGGTCCTCCCTCTCCTCCCTCTCCTCCCTGGTCCTCCCTGGTCCTCCCTCTCCTCCCTGGTCCTCCCTCTCCTCCCTGGTCCTCCCTGGTCCTCCCTCTCCTCCCTCTCCTCCCTGGTCCTCCCTGGTCCTCCCTCTCCTCCCTGGTCCTCCCTGGTCCTCCCTGGTCCTCCCTGGTCCTCCCTGGTCCTCCCTCTCCTCCCTCTCCTCCCTCTCCTCCCTCTCCTCCCTCTCCTCCCGTCATGTCGGCGTTCATTGATCGCGCCTCCTCCCAGACTTAAATACATATTGTCAGGAGCGAAGCTGCAAGAGGAGCACTAACTTGATTTCCTATAGGCTGCGAGGTCGTAAACATCATCCACCAATGTCAGCGCTAACGGCTCGTCATAAACAGGAAGTCTCACTCGGACGCAGAGGCGGGTCCCAAAGTGACCTCCAGCATGATTGACAGCTCCAGAGCCTGAGTGACAGCCAAGAGACAACTGGGGGGGGGCGGGGTGTGTTACTGTGTGTGTGTGTGTGTGTTACTGGGTGTGTATCTATATCAGTGTGTGTGTGTGTGTGTGTGTATCTATATCAGTGTGTGTGTGTGTGTCAGTGTGTATCAGTGTTACTGTGTGTGTGTATCTATATCAGTGTGTGTGTGTGTGTGTGTGTGTGTGTTGTGTGTGTGTGTTGTATCAGTGTGTATCTATCAGTGTGTATCAGTGTGTATCAGTGTGTTGTGTGTGTTGTGTGTGTGTGTGTTGTGTCCAGTGTGTATCTATGTTTGTATCTATGTGTGTATCAGTGTGTGTGTTGTGTGTGTTGTGTGTGTGTGTGTGTTGTGTATCAGTGTGTTGTGTGTGTGTGTGTGTGTTGTGTCCAGTGTGTATCTATGTTTGTATCTATGTGTGTTGTGTTGTATCAGTGTGTGTGTTGTGTCCAGTGTGTATCTATCAGTGTGTATCAGTGTGTGTGTGTGTGTGTGTGTTGTGTATCAGTGTGTTGTGTGTGTGTGTGTTGTGTCCAGTGTGTATCTATGTTTGTATCTATGTGTGTATCAGTGTGTATCAGTGTGTTGTGTTTATCAGTGTGTATCAGTGTGTTGTGTGTGTGTGTGTTGTGTCCAGTGTGTATCTATTTTTGTATCTATGTGTGTATCAGTGTGTATCAGTGTGTTGTGTGTGTGTTGTGTGTGTGTGACGTCGTCTCCCTGCTGTTTTAGAATCACTTCTTTACATCTGAGCCATAAAACCAGAAGCTGAGAATCGCTGACTTTAGGTTTCGTGTCGTTTCCAGTTTAGAGACGTTTAACGCTCAGCACTGATTTTTATTCACCCTGGAATGATTCTGGAAGTAAACTGTTGACTTCACGACTTGTTTTCCTTTTCTGTGAAACAACGGACGGTAAAGTTTTACTGTCAGACGAGGCTCCATCTGGAGCTTCGGCCTGCTGGGCTGTTTTATTTTAAATAAGAGGAAACAGTGAAGAACGAGCTGCCAGAGGACCGACTGATACAACAGAGAGGAACCAGGAAGCTTCACTCCTCAGGGTTGGTTGGTCGTTCAGTCTCTATCAGCCCCCCTCCACCAAGAAGAACCAGGTCCTAGTTCTGGTTCTTAGCTGGTTCTAATCTGGTTCCTCCTAAGAACCTGTTTAGTTGGATCCATTGGGTCACCATAAAACCACTACGCTAGCATCCATTACATAGCAGTTAAACACAATAAGGTCAACGCTCCCTTCCTTCCCTCCTTCGTTCCCCTTGCTTCCTTTTTTCCTTTCTTGATTCCCTCCTTCTTTATTTCCATTCTTCCTTCCTTCCTTCCTTCCTTCCCCTTGCTTTCTCCCTTCCTTCCTTCCCTCCCTCCTTCCTTCCCTCTTTCCTTTCTTGATTCCCTCCTTCTTTATTTCCATTCTTCCTTCCTTCCTTCCTTCCTTCCTCTTGCTTTCTCCCTTCCTTCCTTCCTTCCTTCCTCTTGCTTTCTCCCTTCCTTCCTTCCTTCCTTCCCCTTGCTTTCTCCCTTCCTTCCTTCCTTCCTTCCTCTTGCTTTCTCCCTTCCTTCCTTCCTTCCTTCCTTCCTCCCTTCCTTCCTTCCTTCCTTCCTTCCTTCCTTCCTTCCTTCCTTCCTTCCTTCCTTCCTTCCTCCCTTCCTTCCTTCCTTCCTTCCTTCCTTCCTCCCTTCCTTCCTTCCTTCCCCTTGCTTTCTCCCTTCCTTCCTTCCTTCCTTCCCCTATGCTTTCTCCCTCCCTTCCTTCCTTCCTTCCTTCCTTCCCCTATGCTTTCTCCCTTCCTTCCTTCCCCTTGCTTTCTCCCTTCCTTCCTTCCTTCCTTCCTTCCTTCTCCTTCCTCTTCCTTCCTTCCTTCCTCGGCTTTCTCTCCCTTCCTCCCTTCCTTCCTTCCCCCTTGCTTTCTCCCCTTCCTTCCTTCCCTTCCTTTCTTCCTTCCCTTCCTGGCTTTCTCCCTTCCTTCCCTTCCTTCCTTCCTTCCTTCCCCTTGCTTTTCCCTTCCTTCCTCTTCCCTTCCTTTCCCCTCTTGCTTTCTCCCCTTCCTTCCTTCCTTCCTTCCTTCCTCTTCCTTCCTTCCTTCCTTTCCCTTGCTTTCTTCCCTCCCTCCCTTCCTTCCCTCTTCCCTTCTCCCCTTCGCTTTCTCCTTCCTTCCTTTCTTCCTTCCCTTCCTTCCTTCCCTTGCTTTCTCCCTTCCTTCCTTCCTTCCTTCCCCTATGCTTTCTCCCTCCCTTCCTTCCTTCCTTCCTTCCTTCCCCTATGCTTTCTCCCTTCCTTCCTTCCCCTTGCTTTCTCCCTTCCTTCCTTCCTTCCTTCCTTCCTTCCTTCCTTCCTTCCTTCCTCTTGCTTTCTCCCTTCCTTCCTTCCTTCCTTCCCCTTGCTTTCTCCCTTCCTTCCTTCCTTCCTTCCTTCCTTCCTCTTGCTTTCTCCCTTCCTTCCTTCCTTCCTTCCTTCCTTCCCCTTGCTTTCTCCCTTCCTTCCTTCCTTCCTTCCCCTTGCTTTCTCCCTTCCTTCCTTCCTTCCTTCCTTCCTTCCCCTTGCTTTCTCCCTTCCTTCCTTCCTTCCTTCCTTCCTTCCTCTTGCTTTCTCCCTTCCTTCCTTCCTTCCTTCCTTCCTTCCCCTTGCTTTCTCCCTTCCTTCCTTCCTTCCTTCCTTCCTTCCTTCCTTCCTTCCTTCCTTCCTGACGTACTCGGTGCTTAGCTCTGGACCAGCAAAGAGTCGGTGCTTAGGTGGTGGAAACACAAAGAAGTGGAGCTAAGTCAGGCTCTGGGTCTGGAGTAGACCTGGAACCAGCTCAGTGGAGAAGGGTATCTGTGGTCATTTTGCCTCTTTGTGGTTATTTTTTGTCTCTTTGACGTCGTTTTCTAAGTGTCTGTAGTTGCTTTGTGTTCCGTTGTGGTCATTTTTACATTCCTATTTTCTGACTGCGTCTTTTCATTTGTCTCAGAGAAAATACTGAAGAATGAGCTGCCAGTGAAACATTCTTAAACGGAGGCACAGAAGAATCAAAGGAAGCTTCTATAACTTCCACAACATTACAGGAATGCTTCATTTAGAGGTTTGCAGATCTTGTTTTGTGTCTCCATCGATGCTGCTGAGGACCTTCAGCTGTTCTGGACACATTTCAAGTCATTCTGGTCCGTTTTTGTCATTTAGCAGGTTTAAACCCTCATGGATGAATCATTCTGGATTCTTTTTGTAATAAAGGACTAACTCAGTAATATTGTGGATCTTATGGATACTTTAGACGACATGTGATCTGTGATGAACGGGTTTGGAGCCACCTTGAAGACTTTGAGTGATTCTGATCGATGTGTGAGTCGACTTGCTGCAGCAGACGCCATCGCAGCGTGATGAGTTGGAGTTAATCTGCTTTACTTCACAGTCACATCGATGCAGTGACATCATGTGACGCAGCTCTGAACCTTATGTGACGGTGTTCAGGGAAAAGGGGCCGGATGTCGTTGATAGAAGGCCACCTTTGGCCCACGAGCCTCTGTTTGCCCCCCACTGCTTCAGGTAAACATCTGATGAGCGACGCATTAAAAACAGATCTAACAGATGGACCTCTACCTGTCCGAGGGCTTTCTCACCGTATTAACGGGCGTGGCGGGCGGCGGCCCGTCGGCCTGCCGTTCCCGGGCCACCACCATCTCCACGGTTTCTCCCGGCTGCTGCAGGAGGCTCAGCGCCTGCTGCTGGCTGATCCCAGACTCCAGAGGGCTGCCGTTGATCACCAGGATCTGGTCCCGCTCATGGAGACGCCCGTCCCTGCAGAACCAACACAGAACCAACACAGAACCAGGTCAGTCCAGGAGAAGAACCACAGAGTTTCATGTTTGGAGGAACAAAGTGGAACATCCAGACATGAATACAGAATCCTGCAGGCGAACAGGACAGAATGTTCCTGTATCTTTGGCCAGTTGACCAACTTCAGACGTTTCTCTGAGTGAATGAGGTCAAAGTGTCTCTGAATGAAGCCCATTTAACTCACTTCCATTTAGGACGAGTCATCTGGCTTCATATATTAGTCTCTGTTCAGTTTCAGTGATAACAGCCAGTTTAATTTGTGCTCTCGGCTGCTCTGTGCTGTTTCTCAGCTGCTCTCCAGTGTTTTTGGTGCTGACTCTTATTATTAACTATGAAATAATAAAGTGTAATGATCCTTCACAGCTGAGGTTCCTCGGCCTGGAGACCTGCTCGCTCTGACTGGACAGACTCAGGTGTATCGGTCACCTGTGAGCGATTCCTCCCGGCTGGATGTGTTTGACGAAGACGCCATGACTGCTGGTTCCTGCAGGATTCAGTCCGACCACGCTGAAGCCCAGACCTCCGCTCAGAGGCCGGGTCAGGCTGACCAGCTCCGTCTGACGGCCCTGAACACAGAACACAGTCAGCTGACAGGCGGCTCACTGATGACCTCATATTTAAGCACACATCGTAGCTCCGCCCACCTTGGCGGCGGCGAGGATCCACTTCTGGAGGAGGTCAGACGAGGGCGGAGCCTGGTGGCTGGGCGGAGACGAGCCGTTGGTCAGGACGGAGGAGGAGGCGGACAGGTGGGGCGGAGTCGAGCTGGCGGCCGGATCGACGGCGCTCATGATCAGCTGACCTTTTCTAGAGAAGCTGAAGTCGCTGCAGGCGTCTGGAGGCATCACGGCGAGCTGCAGGAGGAGGAGGAGGAGGAGGAGGAGGAGTCAGAGAGGAGGAGGAGGAGGAGTCAGAGAGGAGGAGGAGTCAGAGAGGAGGAGGAGGAGGAGGAGGAGGAGGAGGAGGAGGAGGAGGAGGAGGAGTCAGAGAGGAGGAGGAGTCAGAGAGGAGGAGGAGGAGGAGTCAGAGAGGAGGAGGAGGAGGAGGAGGAGGAGTCAGAGAGGAGGTGGAGGCTGGGAGAGCATCACTGAAACACTGCTGCAGTGGAGTTCTGATACCAAACAC
>CM045446.1:37086279-37170430 GCA_024666655.1 Dascyllus trimaculatus | reverse complement strand
CAACAAGACTTAAAAAAACTAGATATTAATGCATCAAAACTAAAAAAAAACTGGATATTAATGCAACAAAACTTTAAAAAACTGGATATTAATGCAACAAGACTTTAAAAAACTAGATATTAATGCATCAAAACTAAAAAAAAACTAGATATTAATGCATCAAAACTAAAAAAAAACTGGATATTAATGCACCAAAACTAAAAAAAAATGGATATTAATGCACCAAAACAAAAAAAAAATGGATATTAATGCACCAAAACTTTAAAAAACTGGATATTAATGCACCAAAACTAAAAAAAAACTGGATATTAATGCATCAAAACTTCAAAAAATCTGGATATTAATGCACCAAAACTAAAAAAAAACGGATATTAATGCATCAAAACTTCAAAAAATCTGGATATTAATGCAACAAAACTTTAAAAAACTGGATATTAATGCAACAAGACTTTAAAAAACTAGATATTAATGCATCAAAACTAAAAAAAAACTGGATATTAATGCAACAAAACTTTAAAAAACTGGATATTAATGCAACAAGACTTTAAAAAACTGGATATTAATGCAACAAGACTTTAAAAAACTGGATATTAATGCATCAAAACTAAAAAAAAACTGGATATTAATGCATCAAAACTTCAAAAAATCTGGATATTAATGCACCAAAACTAAAAAAAATCTGGATATTATTGGAACTCCAGCATTAAAAACATGAACATTCCCACATCTACAGTATTTATTCTGACCTTCCTGCACTGAACAGGTGTTTGTTTGGCTCAGGTAATATGACATCACTGATCTTCCATCCAGTCCTGTCCAGAGTTTCTGTTCTGGTTGTGTTTTCTGGTGCTGATGTGAGCTGAGTGCTGAACCAACTACAGCCCTGCTAACACACCAGACCCAGTCTCATCCACTACAGAACAAAGACTACAGTCTAACAGGGGCTCAGTGAGACTTTCACATCATGGAGGCCACTCAGAGGAAGATCAGCAACAAACTGGACACTGGAGAAATGTGAAGAATGTGGAGAAGCTGAAGGACACGAGGAGGAGGAGGGGAGGAAACTGAAACTCTCCCATCAGAAGCTTCTGAGTCTCTCCTCAGAACCAGCTCAGCATCTATCAGCTTCGTCTGGACGCCGGGTTTGATCAGCAACGACCTCCGAGGACGGCAGCGACCGACAAACCAGAATGGGCCAAAGCTCAGGAAAGACTGGAGCCGAGATGGATGGAAGGAAGGAGGCGATGAATCAGTTTGAACCGAGACGATCCGGCTGTGGACAACAGAAGAAGAGCTGGAGAGCTCTGGCAGTGAAACATGGAGGAGGACGATGGGATACCGATCAACTGATGGAGTCATTAACGCTGAACAGACTCTGGTTCATCAGGACGCTGCTGCTGGGAAGAGACTGGAGACACTGGAGGCCTGAATATTAATAAACCCAGCTGTCAAACCTGAATATCACTGCAGCAAAGCTTCAAAAACCCAGATATTAACAGGTTAAACTGTAAAAACCCAGATATTAACAGGTTAAACTGTAAAAACCCAGATATTAACGGGTTAAACTGTAAAAACCCAGATATTAACAGGTTAAACTGTAAAAACCCAGATATTAACGGCTTAAACTGTAAAAACCCAGATATTAACGGCTTAAACTGTAAAAACCCAGATATTAATGGACTGAACTGTCAAAAGTCGCATCATAACGTCAAAGACCAGGATATCATTGCACCAAAATGCCCAAAACCAGCGTTTCAAAAATCAGGATATTAACAAACCAAAACATCAATAACGAGATATTAATTTGTCAGAATGTCAAAAAAGTAAAAACCTGAAAATAAACCTGCCAGAAACCTTTTTAAAACTACATATTTACACATCAGAACGTCCAAAACCAGCATGTTAAAGCATAAATCCTTCAAAAACCAGGATATTATTGCACCAAAATCTCAAAAGTCCGGATATTAATGGATCAAAGCCTCAGAAACCCAGATATTAATGGATTAAACTGTAAAAACTGGATGTTAACACATAAAACCATCAATAACCTGAAAATTATTGCACTAAAACAACTAAAACCACATGAAAAGGTAGAAAATATGCATATTAACAAACCAAAACATCAATAACCTAAGTATTAATTTGTCAAAAAATAATAAAAACCTGTAGATTAACCTGCCAGAAATCTTTTTAAAACTAGATATTTACACATCAGAATGTCCAAAGCCAGTATGTTAACACATAAATCCTTAAAAAAACAGGATATTATTGGATCTAAATGTCAAAAGCCTGGATGTTAAAGCATCAAAGCCTCAGAAACCCAGATATTAATGGATTAAACTGTAAAAACCTGGATATTAAAGCATCAAAGCATGAAAAAACTGAATAATACTTCACCATAACACCCAGAACCAGGATGTTAACACAAAAAACCATCAATAACGAGGTATTAATTTGTCAAAATGTCAAAATATAGTAAAAACCTGAAGATTAACCTGCCAGAAATCTTTTTAAACCCATATATTTACACATCAGAATGTCCAAAACCAGGATGTTAACGTACAAAACCATCGAAAACCAAGATATTATTGCAGAAAATTGTCAAAAACTCAGATATTAACACATAAAAAGGCCAAAAACTGCAGATTAACCTGCCAAAGGATTTTCACATTCACACAATCAAAAACTTCAATTATTAAATACTGACGTGTCAAAAACAAGGACCTGGACATGTGGAGACACAAACAGCTGATTACACTGACAGAGACGATGCTTTAGAAGCTTCTGTGGGATCAAGACGACCTGAGAATCTTCCTATGAAACACCTCAAGGTTAAAACTTCAACACCTCAAAGCGACGTCACACTAAACACCGACTTCACCCTGGAGAACCGGTTCGCTCTGAGGTCTTTGCTCAAAGACGTCGTGATCCAGACGTGGGTGACGGTTCTGACCAGATCTATCCGTCCATTAACCGTGAGGCCCTCCTGCCGGGCCTCAGGTGAGTCTCACCTGGCTGCGGAGCTGCTTGATGGAGTGCTGCAGGGTGAGGATGTGGCTGAACAGGGGACTCTGCAGCGTCTCCCTCAGGTTTCCCAGAGTGTCGCCGTGGGTCCACTCCTCCCTCTGGACCAGTTTGGCCTGCAGACGCTCCAGAGCTCCCAGAACCTGCTGACGCTCTGCTGAGGACACTGAGGACGGAGACACCCACAGGACAGAGGCACCACATGAATGAAGCTCATTATATTATCATTATTATTATTATTATTGATATTATTATTATTATTATTATCATTATTATTATGTTGGGTATGAACCTCCAGACCCTCCATGGCACCATCTGATGCTCCACCATGTTCCTATGGATGATCATAAACTCTGATCATCAACTGGTTTTTATTGTTCAGGCAGCTCTGGGGTGTCAAAGCTTCGACCATTTACCATCACTATTAGCTCATCACATTTTCAAACTGTTTATTTTTTCATAATTTAACACGTTCAGTTAGATATCCAGATGTTTATTACTTATTTACTTCAATTAAAAACACACATTCTTTCCTTTTAGTGAACTACGTCTATTTTCTTTGCTATTAGCGAACTAATTCTGTTTTATTACTATTTTAATGGTTTATTCATAACTTAGCTACTAACTTTTAGTTATTTAAATGCACATTAACTTTAGATAACAGCTCAAGCAGTTTGTTCATTTAGCTATTTGTGCTGTTTAACTGAGTTTGGCTAACAACCTATTCGTGTGTTTACTGAGCTAATTCAACTGTTTATACATTAATTTTCACAATTTTTCAAATGTAGCTATGCTTTTAGCTAGCTAATGCTGCTATTTAGTCATTGCTTTTAGCTAACTTAATTCTTAATTTAGCAAACAACTTTAACTTACGATTCTAGTGAAAATTACTTTTAGCTAACTATTTCAACTATCAGTTCTTTTAGCTAGCTAATTTATCGTTATCTGTGAATTCTATTTACCTTTCTGAAGTGTTATCTATGCTTTTAGCTAGCTAATGCTGCTGTTTATGCATAACTTTTAGCTAATTAAAAGCTGACTCTTAAATTAGCTTACAAGTCTTAGCTAACTATTAAAGTATTACTTTTAGCAAACAACTAGGTATCAGTGCTTTTAGCTAGATAATTATACTCTATCAATTAATGTTAGCTAATTTTCTAAACTAGCTAGCTATGCTTTTTGCTAGCTATTGCTGCTGTTTATCCATTACTTTCAGCTAACTAACAGTACATTCTTGATTGAGCTAACAGGTTGTAGCTAACTACTAGAGTGTTATTGGTTGTTAAATATTTTAATCAATTATTCATTACTGTTAGCTAACTATTTGAACTAACTATCAGTGCTTTTAGCTAGCTAATTTATCGTTATCTGTAAATTTAGCTTTCTGAACTTTAATCAATACTTTTCGCTAGCTAATGCTGCTATTTATTCATTACTTTTAGTTAATTAACAGTCGATTCTTAGTTTAGCTAAAGAGTCTCAGCTAACTATCAAAGTATTATTTTTTAGTAAACTACTTTTAGCTAGCTTATTATACTCTATCAACTAATGATAGCTAATTTTCTAAACTAGCTACCTATGCTTTTAGCTAGCTAATGCTGCTGTCTAGCCATTACTTTTACCTAATAAACAATCATCTCTTAATTTAGCTAACTAGTCTTAGGTTACTACTAAAGTATAACTTTTGGCAAACAACTAGTTATCAGTACTTTTAGTTGGCTAATTATACTCTATTAATTAATGTTAGCTAATTCTCTAAACTAGCTACCTATGAGTTTAGCTAGCTAATGCTACTGTTATCCATTACTTTCAGCTGACTAACAGTACATTCTTGATTGAGCTAACAGGTTTTAGCTAACTATTGGTAAACATCTTAATTAGTTACTTATTACCTTCAGCTAATCATTTCAACTAGTTGACCGAGCTTTTAGCTAACAATACTATTTTACCTGTTTATCCACCAGAGCTAACTTTAGCTAATTACTTTAACTAGATTTTAATGCCCCATCAGTTACATCACATGATGCTAACATGTTCAAAGTCATTTCCTCACCTGTTTAAATTTACTAAACCCTTAGAACAACATCCACAGTTTAACCTCGCTTGGCTTTTTGTTTTCCTCCACAACAAAGATCTGTGGAGACACTTTTAAATTTAACGACATTCTTTGGTTTTAGTTCAGTTTGAGTTAATTATTATCTGAACCTTCCACATTCCTGCAGGTCTCAGTCACCGCTGCAGACGACGGGAGAATTAAAGGTAAACTTACCTGTCGGGACATTTTCAAACATCTCGGTCCTGGTTTGTTTCTCTTCAGCTGTTCTGGATCAATCTGGACCAAGAAGGACAAAACGACAGGGTTGAAGATCGATCCTGAATGAAGCCTGGTTGAAATGATCACAGGTGGATCAGCACCAGCCCTTAAACCCTCTGATTAACGTTCATTCATTCAGAGTGAAACATCTACAAACTGAATACCTTCAGCTCTGTTTGCTCACCTGCCCCCAACATGAAACCAGCACCAGCTGGGAGACCTACTGGTTTAGTCTGGACTGACGTCTCACCATTATCTGGTATTTAACTCTCTGACTTTGCCATAAAACACTCAGCAGGTCAAATTATTCTCCAGACATTTCATGATTTCCACCAATACCATAAAAATTACACGTCACACCACATGTTTTACAGAATCTCAGGCTATAAATAAACCTTTTAGCATCTTTTTCGTGTCCTTCTGGGAAACTTTAAGAGTCCAACCTGAATAAAACAAGTGGTTTTTGTTTAATCGGATCATTAAAGACATTAAACACTGAAGACCAGCAGGTTAACAGCAGCCATCTGGAGCAATGTTCACCTTTAAGAATATTTAAACATAAAAACACCGTTTATATGTTCAATTTAGTGGATTCATGAGTTACCATGACAACTACAGGTGTGACTCAACCCCTAATAAAACATACAAACTTCTACTTTAATGTTTCTGAATCATTTACATCAGTTTGGGTGATTTTTATCAAGCTGAGAGACATTTCTGAACAGTTTCTGAGTCATTCAGTCACTGCTGGAATCATTTTAACCATTCAGGTGATTTTAACAGGTGACATGCAGGTATCAACAGGTATCAACGGGTATCAACGGGTACCAGCACCTGTGTGTTCAGTCAGAACCAGGACAGACTGAACCACACCCTCAAACAGCAGAACCTCCAGCAGCCCGCAGGCCTCGTTCACTCTCAGTGAAACCAGCTCACCTGTGCGCTCACCTGAGCAACCAGGAAGTGAAACTGTGCACCTCAGAGGGGAGGGGTGAAACTGAAATAAAGGATTTAATCAATAAATCCTCCTTTGAGCTGCCTGTCGCTTGGTTCCAGTTCAGTCTGGGGGTTTCCGGGGTTTGAACTGGGACCAGCAGCAGGTTGAAGCAGCAGCAGGTGCATCAGACTCAGACCGCAGCGCTGAGTCGCTCCGGACAGGTGAAAGTCTGAAAGTCACACCTGAATAAAGTCCTGACAGCAGCAGATCCTCTCCTCTGAGCCTCCAGCAGCTTCAGATCCTCAGAACCAGATTCA
The DNA here is from genome assembly GCA_024666655.1 of Dascyllus trimaculatus. Classification (NCBI taxonomy): domain Eukaryota; kingdom Metazoa; phylum Chordata; class Actinopteri; family Pomacentridae; genus Dascyllus; species Dascyllus trimaculatus. The sequence continues at coordinate 37,163,838 of CM045446.1, read as the reverse complement.
AACTTCTCCTGAAGCAGCTTCTAAACTTTACATCCAACAACCGCCGCTAACGCTCGGCTAGCCGTTAGCATGCTAGCCGCGCTGCTCAAACAGCGGATAAAAACGCACCTGGTTATACTGGAGACGGAAAAACACCCTGGACGAGGATCCGACAGCAGCTCACCGGAAACAGACTCATTTAAAGGCTTTAAACTGGACGCAAAGTCCCAGAAACTGGACCCAGTTTGGCACCAGTGTCGCTTTAATGCTGCATTCAGGGGCGGTCGGAAGTTTCATGTGTCTGCCGCTGCGCGATCTGAGAAAGTTTATCAGCAGCTGAGCAGTCTGAAAATCACAGCTGGTGTTTGAGGATGTTTGTTACTAAAGATAGTTTCCTGACTGCTCTCTAAATACTGAATAATTATTTCATTAGGAACTATGCACCGTGTCTTTTTTGTTATAAATAAAACTCTTAAAAAACGAAATGATGGATTTAATGAGTTCTTCTGTGAAAGGACCAAAAGTCTTCTGGGTTTAAATCCTACTGAAGGAAGACTTTGGTGTTTTAATGTGGGTTGAATAACAGCATCACAATGAGATGCTTTTTGACCTTTTGTGTTAGTTTTAGCTTCATTCTGTCGACTCTGAGCCCCTAATATCAGCTTTATTCAGTCAACATCTAATATTTAAGATGCTCATGGTCTCTGATACCTGCTGCATGTCTTATATCCAAACTACAGCAAAGTTCCTCCTTGTGAAGCCTCATAAAGCCTTTTAAATGAGTAAAAATGTGCATTTTATTTACAAATGTGTCCAGTATTATCATGACAAAGCATCAACAGAATATTAGTATCATTAAACTTCAGATGGAGAAACTTCATTAGATTTGACTGAACAACATTAAATTGTCCAAAATGACTTAAATGTGGATTAAACTGACTCAGAAAAGTTCCAGAATGTCTCATAGATTAATAAAAACGACCAAAACCTGTCCAAAGTGATTCTTGTGAAAGTGGAAACTATTTCAGATCAATAATCTGATTTTACAAAATAAATAATGCTTTAAAATAAATGCAGTGAATCACATTAAAATAAGCCAACAACACACAGATGTCCAAAATAATTTAAAATATTATCAAAATGAGAAAAACGTGTCCAGAATGAATCAAAACTGATTAAAATGAACCTGAAATTGTTCAAAATAACCATAAAAATAATGAAAAATAAGTAAATATCAATGATCTGATTCTGCAAAATAATTAATGCTTTGAAACAAATGCAGTGGAATTCATTAAAATCAAACCAACAACACCCAAACATTAATAGAGGAAGAAAACAAAGACGTACCTTTTGTTCATTCTTCTTTGTGGTTCTCTGATTTCCCATGGTTCAGGGCGCCCTGAAGGCGTCACCGTGTCACGTGTCCTGCAGTCATGGCGGCCTCCCGGAGACGGCTGCTGTGTTTACGCTCCGGACTCTTCAGTTTGCTGTTTTACTGCTTTTACTCTCACCTGAAGGTGGTTCTGGCTGATGACGTGGACAGCTGCGAACACCTGAGACTCGGACAATATCCTTTAATTCAGCTTCAACCACTGAACTCACCTGTAGAGGAGTTTAAAGACATGAAGGGGGCGGCTAGCCGAAGCTAACGTTAGCCTAGCTCAGCGGTAATATCAGTGTAACTAACATTAGAGGTTAAATATTAAAGCCTATGTTATATTCTGAGGTGATTAGCTGCAGGTTAATGAGCTGATGTTAATGTTGAAGGAGGGATGAACAGGCTGCATGTTGTTACGATATAAATCAGAGCATATCTGAGGGTTCTGTCATGTTTTGATTTGATGCTAACAGTTTTCAGCTGCTCTAAATGAACCTGATCGTATTTAACGTGTTTTCTGGGAGAACTCAGAGGCTTCATGTCAGTTTTACTGAAGGAGGAGTAAGTGTCAGTCATAGCTGTGTTATTACACTTATACTGATCATATTCATCATAATTAATCAGCTGTTTTGTCTTTAAACTTCAAAAAATAATTTTAAAAAAACAGCTGTTTAAAATCCATCTCAGTCAGTTTATTGTCATGTACATATGAGAGGCTGGAAACTGCTGATAGTTCTGCTTAAAATTAACTAAAACTGTCTGATTATCAAAATAACTGCTGATGAACTTTCTGCCATTCACCTAATTGATTAGTGGAGAGATGGTTTCAGTTGAAATGTAAGGTAATTATATAGTTTAGTTTAGTTTTAGACAGCTCCATTCATCAGTGAAGGTACTTAGATTTAGAAATAGTCAGGAAGACAGACATTTACAACCATCCAAGCTGTTTAGAGCCACAGTCACAACTACAGATGCCTAAAGCAATATTAGAAATAAACTTTATTTTTACAGAGTTACAGGGTGCTTTACAAAAAAGAACAACAATAAACCGTTAATACAAGACAACCTGGTAAAAAAGACTATAAAACGTGAGAGAAGATGATAAAACTTTACAAAAAAACGACTAAACCTTCTTCAAGTTTTATTTTTTAACTCTTATTTCTGTATATTCTGTTTAATACGCTGCTGGTTGCTTGAATTTGCCTCGGGATGAATAAAGTAGCTTCATAAATCAGAAAAAACTAAACATTAGAAAAGACAATAAGACAGTAAACTGATGTTGATGTGTTCAAATAGTGGATGTTGTCTAAACGTATAATCATTCATGTGCTGAGCTCCAGAGCACAGAATTATTCTTAAGCTTTCTATAGAACTTAACTAGAAAAGCCCTCAGAGAGCTCAGACCTCCACCAAGGAGCTTCAGTCCACCCCCAAACATATTTTCTGTGGAACGTTACAGATACAAATGTAATTACAGACAGTTCAAATGTCCTACCAACAATGCGGCCTTCACCCCATCCGACCTAATGAACAGGCGCGGCCTCTAGCGCGGCAGCTCCTAACAGCCTCCCAGCTTCTTAGACAACCGGAGATAAGAATGCCGGCCCAACCGTGCGTATGTCGCTCAGGAAGGAAAGAGAACTCCGTCACTGTCGCTGTCTGTCGCGTGGAGACCCAAAATGTCATGTGGTCAGAGGGGGTTACCCCAAAAACAAGAGTGCCCTCTGGTGGCTTTTAGAGTAAACAGCATGTAATTATCCACCTGGTTACACTTACAGTAAAAACATCCTGGATCCAGACGGTGATCTGGATCAGTCCCAGAATGTCATCATTTCTTCTTTGTCCCATTTCACACATTTCCTGAAAGTTTCATCCAAATCCGTCCATGAGTTTTCGAGTTATTTTGCACACAAACAAACAAATAAACAAACAAACCAATGCCGGTCGTCACATAACCTCTTTGGAGGAGGTAACTAAAGATTACCAAGTGTGTTCCCAATAAAACGTCTTGGAAAATAAAAACTACTAATTATAAAAAGTAAACTAGGAAGCATTAAAAATACAGGACGTCCAGAAGATTTGACAGCAGGAAGTTAAACCTCTTTATTCTGGTTCGGTGGCGTCGTGATGAATCATGATTAATTAACGTGTAGAATCCCATCGTCGTTCCTCCCATCAGAGCTCTGAGTCCAGTTAAACCTATTTTAGCTGCTGGTTTTCTCTGATCGTCCATCCTGTGTTCACGCTGAATCGTCCCGCTCTGGATTCCTTCACTCTGCTCATGTATCTGTGTAAAGATCCGAAGATCGATGAGGCGACTCAGGAACCAGAGAACTGCAGGGACACGACGGCCTGGGGTGAGTCAGGATCAGCTGCTAGAGTCCGGCTGCAGTGGAAGTACAACACCTGGAAATACTCCAGTACAAGTCAAAGTACTCAGCATGATGTACTCAGAGGGGGAAGTGTGAGCTAGTTAGTACTGATGAGGCCGTTTCAACTTTTATTTTTAGTTCAGTGGTTCCCAAAGTAGGGCTCAGGTCCCCTCAGAGGGTCACCAGATTAACCTGAGGGGTCATCAGAGGTTAATTTACTGTAATCAATAACTAACTTTGATTATTATCATCAGTTCAGGTTGACAGAGTATCTGACCCGATGTTCAGCATCTCTCTAATTATCTGTAGTGTTATTTTGTGTTGTTATGATTGATTTCTGCTAAATTAATGTAAAAATCCACCATAAGTCATTTTTTGATGTAGCATGTGACTCAGTCTGGACGACATGTGAGTTGTTATAAACCATCTGTGAATCATTTAGAATCATTTCTGAGTCATTTTGAACCATTTTATATTGTTTTTAAGCCATTTTAAATTATTTTTGAGAATTTATGTCATTTTGAACATTTTTTAAAATCGTCCTGAACAGTTCTTGAGTCAGTCTGAACTTTATTTTCCATCATTCTGAGACTTTTTTTAGTCATTTTGAACAATTTAAACCTTTTTTTTGTCCTTTTAGACAGTTATTGAGTCATCTTCAGTCAATTCTTACTGATAATGGACCATATTTAGTTGTTTTGGAAAACCTTTTGTCACTTTGTGCTTGTTTTTTCCACAACCCAAAGATCCTCAGGATACTGTTATTTAGGAGTAAAGAAACCAGAAAACATTCCCTTTAAAGGAGCTGCAGTCACAGAATTTAGACTTTATTTCCTTTTGAAATGACTCAGACTTATTGATTGGTTGTCAGAGTAGCTAGAGAATAATTTATTGGTGGAAAACTAATTGATTAATAATTACAGCTTTAGTTCAGAAACACAGAACAACAGGAAGAAACGCTCAGGAGGGAGAAATGTGGATGTGTCTGAAAACCAGCCTCAGTGTTTTACCTCATAGAAGTGTGTGTGTGTGTGTGTGTGTGTGTGTGTGTGTGTGTGTGTGTGTGTGTGTGTGTTTTCAGTGGAGTGCCTCCCAGCTCCGAACATCAGCTGTCGGCTCTCCAACGGGACGGAGTTCAGGTTCAGCGGGGAGGAGGTCGGCTTCAACAAAACCATCCCCTGCAGGAACGTGTGAGTGCAACACACACACACACACACACACACACAGACACACACACACACACAGACACAGACACACACACACACACAGACACACACAACCACACACACACACACAGACACACAACCACACACAGACACACAACCACACACAGACACACACACACACACACACACACACAACCACACACACACACACAGACACACACACACACACAGACACACAACCACACACAGACACACACACAGACACACAACCACACACAGACACACACACACACACACACACACACAACCACACACACACACACAGACACACACACACACATAGACACACAACCACACACAGACACACACACACACACACAACCACACACAGACACACAACCACACAGACACACACACTCTCTCTTTCAGCCTCCTGCAGACAGTGAAGTGTCGGCTGCAGGTTTTTGTTCTTCACTGCAGAAGGTTTGAAGTGTGGTTCGATGTAATTCAGAGTAATTCTGTTGTTGGTAACCAAACTGTGTGTTTCCAGTGAGTTGTGTTGTGTTTCCAGTGAGTTGTGTTGCATGTTTCCAGTGAGTTGTGTTGTGTTTCCAGTGAGCTGTGTTGTGTTTCCAGTGAGTTGTGTTGTGTTTCCAGTGAGTTGTGTTGTGTTTCCAGTGAGTTGTGTTGTGTTTCCAGTGAGTTGTGTTGCATGTTTCCAGTGAGTTGTGTTGCATGTTTCCAGTGAGTTGTGTTGTGTTTCCAGTGAGTTGTGTTGTGTTTCCAGTGAGATATGTTGCATGTTTCCAGTGAGTTGTGTTGTGTTTCCAGTGAGTTGTGTTGTGTTTCCAGTGTGTTGTGTTGTGTTTCCAGTGAGTTGTGTTGCATGTTTCCAGTGAGTTGTGTTGTGTTTCCAGTGAGTTGTGTTGTGTTTCCAGTGAGTTGTGTTGTGTGTTTCCAGTGAGATATGTTGTACTTCCAGTGAGCTGTGTTGTGTGTTTCCAGTGAGTTGTGTTGTGTGTTTCCAGTGAGTTGTGTTGTGTGTTTCCAGTGAGATATGTTGTACTTCCAGTGAGCTGTGTTGTGTGTTTCCAGTGGATTGTGTTGTATTTCCAGTGGGTTGTGTTGTGTGTTTCCAGTGGGTTGTGTTGTGTGTTTCCAGTGGGTTGTGTTGTGTGTTTCCAGTGAGTTGTGTGTTTCCAGTGAGTTGAGTTGTGTTTCCAGTGAGTTGTGTTGTATGTTTTCAGTAAGTTGTGTTGTGTTTCCAGTGTGTTGTGTTGTGTGTTTCCAGTGAGTTGTGTTGTGTTTCCAGTGAGTTGTGTTGTGTTTCCAGTGAGTTGTGTTGTGTGTTTCCAGTGAGTTGTGTTGTATTTCCAGTGAGTTGTGTTGTGTTTCCAGTGTGTTGTGTTGTGTTTCCAGTGTGTTGTGTTGTGTGTTTCCAGTGAGTTGTGTGTTTCCAGTGAGTTGTGTTGTATTTCCAGTGAGTTGTGTTGTGTTTCCAATGAGCTGTGTTGTGTTTCCAGTGAGTTGTGTTGTGTTTCCAGTGAGTTGTGTTGTGTTTCCAGTGAGTTGTGTTGTGTTTCCAGTGAGTTATGTTGTGTTTCCAGTGAGTTATGTTGTGTTTCCAGTGAGTTGTGTTGTGTTTCCAGTGAGTTATGTTGTGTTTCCAGTGAGTTATGTTGTGTTTCCAGTGAGTTGTGTTGTGTTTCCAGTGAGTTGTGTTGTGTTTCCAATGAGTTGTGTTGTGTTTCCAGTGAGTTGTGTTGTGTTTCCAATGAGCTGTGTTGTGTTTCCAGTGAGTTGTGTTGTGTTTCCAGTGAGTTGTGTTGTGTTTCCAATGAGCTGTGTTGTTTCCAGTGAGTTGTGTTGTGTTTCCAGTGAGCTGTGTTGTGTTTCCAATGAGCTGTGTTGTGTTTCCAGTGAGTTATGTTGTGTTTCCAGTGAGTTGTGTTGTGTTTCCAGTGAGTTGTGTTGTGTTTCCAGTGAGTTGTGTTGTGTTTCCAATGAGCTGTGTTGTGTTTCCAATGAGCTGTGTTGTGTTTCCAGTGAGTTATGTTATGTTTCCAGTGAGTTGTGTTGTGTTTCCAGTGAGTTATGTTGTGTTTCCAGTGAGTTGTGTTGTGTTTCCAGTGAGCTGTGTTGTGTTTCCAGTGAGTTATGTTGTGTTTCCAGTGAGTTGTGTTGTGTTTCCAGTGAGTTGTGTTGTGTTTCCAGTGAGTTGTGTTGTGTTTCCAGTGAGTTGTGTTGTGTTTCCAGTGAGTTGTGTTGTGTTTCCAGTGAGCTGTGTTTCCAGTGAGTTGTGTTGTGTTTCCAGTGAGTTGTGTTGTGTTTCCAGTGTGTTGTGTTGTGTGTTTCCAGTGAGTTGTGTTGTGTTTCCAGTGAGTTATGTTGTGTTTCCAGTGAGTTGTGTTGTGTTTCCAGTGAGTTGTGTTGTGTTTCCAGTGAGCTGTGTTGTGTTTCCAGTGAGCTGTGTTGTGTTTCCAGTGAGTTGTGTTGTATGTTTCCAGTGAGCTGTGTTGGGTTCCAATGAGCTGTGTTGTGTTTCCAGTGAGTTGTGTTGTGTGTTTCCAGTGAGTTGTGTTGTGTTTCCAGTGAGTTGTGTTGTGTTTCCAGTGAGCTGTGTTGTGTTTCCAGTGAGCTGTGTTGTATGTTTCCAGTGAGCTGTGTTGTGTTTCCAGTGAGCTGTGTTGTGTTTCCAGTGAGCTATGTTGTGTTTGCAGTGAGTTGTGTTGTGTTTCCAGTGAGTTGTGTTGTGTTTCCAGTGAGTTGTGTTGTGTTTCCAGTGAGCTGTGTTGTGTTTCCAGTGAGCTGTGTTGTGTTTCCAGTGAGTTGTGTTGTGTTTCCAGTGAGTTGTGTTGTGTTTCCAGTGAGTTGTGTTGTGTTTCCAGTGAGCTGTGTTGTGTTTCCAGTGAGCTGTGTTGTGTTTCCAGTGAGCTGTGTTGTGTTTCCAGTGAGCTGTGTTGTGTTTCCAGTGAGTTGTGTTGTGTGTTTCCAGTGAGTTGTGTTGTGTTTCCAGTGAGTTGTGTTGTGTGTTTCCAGTGAGTTGTGTTGTGTTTCCAGTGAGCTGTGTTGTGTTTCCAGTGAGTTGTGTTGGGTTTCCAGTGAGTTGTGTTGTGTTTCCAGTGAGTTGTGTTGTGTTTCCAGTGAGCTGTGTTGTGTTTCCAGTGAGTTGTGTTGTGTTTCCAGTGAGTTGTGTTGTGTTTCCAGTGAGTTGTGTTGTGTGTTTCCAGTGAGTTATGTTGTGTTTCCAGTGTGTTGTGTTGTGTGTTTCCAGTGAGCTGTGTTGTGTTTCCAGTGAGCTGTGTTGTGTTTCCAGTGAGTTGTGTTGTGTTTCCAGTGAGTTGTGTTGTGTGTTTCCAGTGAGTTATGTTGTGTTTCCAGCGATCTGTGTTGTGTTTCCAGTGAGTTGTGTTGTGTTTCCAGTGAGTTGTGTTGTGTTTCCAGTGAGCTGTGTTGTGTTTCCAGTGAGTTGTGTTGTGTTTCCAGTGAGTTGTGTTGTGTGTTTCCAGTGAGTTGTGTTGTGTTTCCAGTGAGTTGTGTTGTGTTTCCAGTGAGTTGTGTTGTGTTTCCAGTGTGTTGTGTTGTGTGTTTCCAGTGAGTTGTGTTGTGTTTCCAGTGAGTTGTGTTGTGTTTCCAGTGAGCTGTGTTGTGTTTCCAGTGAGTTGTGTTGTGTTTCCAGTGAGTTATGTTGTGTTTCCAGTGAGCTGTGTTGTGTTTCCAGTGAGCTGTGTTGTGTTTCCAGTGAGTTGTGTTGTGTTTCCAGTGAGTTGTGTTGTGTTTCCAGTGAGTTGTGTTGTGTTTCCAGTGAGCCGTGTTGTGTTTCCAGTGAGTTATATTGTGTTTCCAGCGAGCTGTGTTGTGTTTCCAGTGAGCTGTGTTGTGTTTCCAGTGAGTTGTGTTGTGTTTCCAGTGAGTTGTGTTGTGTTTCCAGTGAGTTGTGTTGTGTTTCCAGTGAGCTGTGTTGTGTTTCCAGTGAGCTGTGTTGTGTTTCCAGTGAGTTGTGTTGTGTTTCCAGTGAGTTGTGTTGTGTTTCCAGTGAGTTGTGTTGTGTTTCCAGTGAGCTGTGTTTCCAGTGAGTTGTGTTGTGTTTCCAGTGAGTTGTGTTGTGTTTCCAGTGAGCTGTGTTTCCAGTGAGTTGTGTTGTGTTTCCAGTGACTAACCCTTCCTCCATAATGAAGCCGGCTGTCTTTGTGTCCAGGAGCGGTTACTCCTACAAGGTGGCCGTGGCGTTGTCTCTGTTCCTGGGCTGGCTGGGAGCCGATCGCTTCTACCTGGGATATCCAGCTCTGGGTACGAACGCTCTTCATTCCTCCACGTCTAGTTTGTGTTCATGCCAGCTCAGTGAGTTTATCATCAAGAGGTCTGGATGGAGGTGAGTGATGACGACAGGTGAGGGAGACACCTGTGAGTCAGCAGACAGTCAGAGATCCAGAGAAACAAACTGAAACCTCCTGCAGCTTCAAAGGCCTGATTTATCCATGAATCATTTTCAGTTTTCAGAGAGGAAACACGGAAGTCCTGGAGCAGACGTTTATCCTTGTTTATCCTTTACAGACCTGAATCTGGTCCAGCTCAGTTTAAATGTTTGCTCTGAATCAAGCCGCCTGGAAAAATCAGTTTTAGAATAAACCTTGGCTCGACTCTGACCGACCTGAGCCAGACCAGGACAGGTGTTCACCAGAGAGGCAGCCCTGCAGCCAAACGCCCTCCACACACACACACACACACACACACACACACACACCTACACACACACACACACACACACACACACACACCTACACACACACACACACCGACACACTCGTCCTCTTTGTCCAGCTGCAGGTGTGTCATTAGAGGATAAAAACTCGTCCTTGTTGTGTAAATCATAACCGTTATTCTCTGTATTGTCATTGTGTTGTTATTGTGTTGTTATTGTGTGTTGCTGATCACACAAACAAAAACTGATGAATTCAGGCTGAAAACACCAAATGTGGAAACGGTTAAAGGGCAGCGCCGCCTGTTTTCATCGGTGTTCAGAGTTGAAAATTGACCAAAATGACCCAAAACGCATCAAAAACAGCTTCTGATGTGTCTAAAATAAAATTAAAACCATAGAAAGTTACACAAACTTGGTCCTTAATATTAACAAATGATCCAAACTGACTAATAAACAGTCCAGTGTGGTTTGGAAGTCGTCCAGAATAACAGAATCTGTCTGTAATAACAAAATCCAGCCCACAGCGGGGTGGCTGGGGCCTACGTTCCCTCCCACCTCCTAAAAAATGGGTGGGAACGGGAAAAAAATAAATAAATAAATAGGAAAAATATCTCCACATTCCTCAGTGGACAGACTCCCTCCCGAGGGTCTGGGAGTGGTCCCACAAGAGGAAAGGTAGAGGCTGGACCTGCAATGGGCCAGCGTCCACCTTAGGGTCTGGGCGCGACCCAAAGCAAGATGGCCGCAATAGATATAGAGACAGACAAACACACACACACAAAAAAAAAAAAGAACCCAGAACAGAAAGAACTGGGCTCCCCCGGCTGGCCTGCCCCATCCGTTTCTCGCTGGGGGCCCCGAGTCTGTCGCCGGGCGCTGGTTTATGGGGTCTTCGCCCGCCTCCTCGGTCTCCGGGTCCGACCCCTCACTCCCTCATAGCCTCAGTCCATTGTTGCTATGTCGAACTTTTGTTTTGTTAGACGCTGTACTATTATATAAAATGAAATTATATTATGTTATATCATATTATATTATACAAGACCAAACTATATTTATATTACCTCATTTCATCACACTATATCATGTTTTATTATGTTATACTATACCATATTGTATTATATTATATTAAGTGATATCATCCCATCTTATATTATACTATAGTATTATGTTATAAAATATTTTCTATAATATATTGCTTTATAGTGTTTCATATTATGTAGTGCCACATTATGTTACATTAGGCTTTGTCATAAGTACTATTTATCTATTTATTTGTTGTTTATATATTTTCTTTTTTTTTTTTCTTTTCTTTTTTTATACCTACTTATTTTATCCTCATACAAGCCATACCTCTTCCTGTTAAAGTCAATAATCTGGACATTTACCCCCCAAATCAAATATTGCAAAACGCCCCATATTCAAGAAGAACCCTGAATTCTGTCTATTCTGTCTGTTATCCATATGTCTGTTTATGCCCTGTGTCATTGTTGTTTTGTTTTTTGTTTGTTTTTCTTGTTTGTTGGTTTTTTTTTGTTTTTTTTTCCGCTGTTTTTCTTTTTTTTTGTTTGCTCTGTTTTTGTCACCCTGTTTCACAATAAAAAAAAAAAAAAAAAAAAAAAAAAAAAATCCAGCCCACAATGACTCAAAGACTGTCCTAAATAATTCAAAATATGTCCTAGAAGACAACAACTTGTCCAAAATAAATGTCTTAGTGTTTGTCCTAAACTAAAGAAAGCTTTTATGGGGTTTCGTCCTGTAGTGCAGCGGTTCCAACCACGTTAAGAAATAAGAAAACTTTAAATTTTTAAAAAATGCAACATTTTTTGCACCACGGACCGGTTTCAACCAAGACAGTTTTCTAAGGACCCATACTGAATATTCCTGCTTAAACCGGTCTGTGGTGTAGAGAAGTAGCAGACTGTTGTCCTAAAGACGACAACGTTTCCAGAACGGTTCATAAATGGTCCAGAGCAGCTCCAGACGTGTCCACAGTGAACGTCTTAGTGTTTGTCCTGAACCAGGGGAGCTTTAAAGGGTTTCGTCCTGCAGTTCGTCGGTCAGCTGAGGAGGAGCCTTGAGGTGTTTTGATAGACCAGCTCCAGGTTTCTGATCCTTTAGTTCACCTTTAAACCCTGATGTTTGCTGTTCAGGGACTTTGTGGCTGCTGGAGACGATCTGCTGCCTTTAGATGATGAACTCGTTAAACCTTTGGATCCGATCTGGGGGCTGAGGTTCTGTTTGATTATTGATTATAGATGTTTGGTGATTCCTTTCTTAGTCATAGAAGCTTGTTGCTCTCATAAATGTTCTGTATTTAACACCGACTCTCCTCATCTTCTCTCTCAGGACTGCTGAAGTTCTGCACCGTTGGTTTCTGTGGAATCGGGACGCTGATCGACTTCATATTGATCGCCATGCAGGTGAGTCTCAGAGCCGTCGGGTGCCGATCAGGTATGGATCAGGTATCGGTCCGACCTGAAAACCAGCAGCTGATGAGCTTCACAGGTCTTCACCTTTACGTCTGTAGTTTAATTTAATTACGTGTTGAGCTGATCAATCATCTGATCGATGAACTCGGACGTCTTCAGTTTGTTTTACTGAGATAAAAACAGAGAAACGCTGCAGGACGGAGGGTTTATTCATTTATCTGTTTAACAGGAAGCTACATGAAACAGCTGATTAGCTTAGCTTAGCATGAAGACCACCAACACTCACCAGGGTTCTGTCTAAGGACATCATGTTGTCTGTGTTTTGTTAAAGGAAATTAAATTATTAATTTAACTAATATTATTATGAATATTATGTCTTTAGTTTGTGCTGATTGGACAACACACGTCACATGACATTTATTATTATTATATTAAATATAACTGATAGCTAACATAGTAAATATACCTGGAACTGAAAGATATTTAAATATAATAAATAATATTATCCATAATAAACACAACTGTTAAATATACCTGAAATATCTGTAAATATAACAAATAATATAATTTATAATTATTGTAACTAATGACACATAATAAATATAAACTGAAACAAACTTAAATATATGGAAATAAAAAATAATAATTCTAAATTTAACAGGAACTTAAATGCATGTTAATATAATACCATTATTTATAATAACTAATAATAAATGTAGCTTAAATTCAAATATATTTAAATATAATAATAAAATTCCTAATAACTATTCTACCTACATTTTCCAGAAACGTAAATATATATTTGTATAATAAATAACATTATTCATAATAAGTATAACTAATAACTAACGTAAAATATATCCTCAATGTTAATCTAAATATAAAAATATTATTCTTGACAAAAATAATAATAATAATAATAATGATGAATGTTAAATCTAACTAAAACATTAATCTGTTTAATCTAAAAATATTATTCCATAAAATAATAATAAGTAATGTTAAATATAAGCAAATTTTTATCTATCTCAATATTAAAAATATTATTCTTAATAAATAGAACTAATGACTTATATTGAATATTAAAAAAACTGAAATATATTTAAATATAACATGTTTACATTTAATTATTACAGCTAATATAGAATCTAGTAACTAAAACTAAAGTATATTTAAAACAACACACGTAGGAAACCTTTTCTGCACACATTCAATCAGTGGAACCAGAAACTCAGCATCTGTATTATTGATTATTAATTAGATGATAAATCTGTCATTTTTTAAATGTTTGTTCCAAAAACTTCTCCAACGTCAGTGTCTGGGGTTTAAAACTACATGTGAGGAAGAACAAACGTGACCTTCTGCTGCAAGATGTTTGGATTTTTCTCGGTTAGGTTTCGTTTCATGGATCAGACGTTCAGATATTGAGCAGCAGGCTGATCAATAATGAGAAGAACGAGCTGCCGTTGACTCCGTGTCTTCATAAAGAGTCGCTGCTCTCCGGAGAACAAACAGCGCTCTGCTTATTATTTACGTCCATCCTGGAGCGGCTGACGGATGAATCACGTTCCAGAAGTTTCTAATGGACCCGGCAGACGGATGGAGGAGGGAAGCCGGAGGTGAAGGGACGAATCGCTCCGTCCTGCCGAGGCGCTTTAGATAATAGCGGCCGGAGATCCATCACTGGAGGCTGACGGGAGGAAGGACGGATGGATGGTCGCACTAATGGTCCGTTGAAACCTGGACGGGTTTGACGGATCAGAGATTTTTACCTCCAGCTAATGTGATCATTAACCCTCCGGCTGAGACGTCCTCAGAGACGCTCCTGTTCTTTAGTCTGCAGGGAGCAACGTATAGAAACACACAGGTCTGAATTCTACTCTGTGGCCGTCTGAGGGAACACTGCCTGCAGCTCAGCCGAGTTCACCTGAACACTCCTCACATTTCTGTTGTGTGAGAGCGAAGATCTTCTAGTTATTACAGAATCTGGTTCTTACAATTGATTTATTTTGAAGGGATTTTTAGCTGACATGTCAAATAACCTGCTTTAGATGAAAGATGCTGTTCTGGTTCCACGCAGTGAAAAATGAACCACAGTGAGTTAAAATGAACCAGGAGCTGCTCAGAGTTAAACACTAGTTGTCGCTTTGTGTTGCGTCTCTGCAGATTGTGGGTCCGGCAGACGGATCAAACTACATTGTGGATTATTACGGAGCCCGGCTGACCCGCCTGTCCATCACCAACCAGACCTACAGGAAGCCTCACCTGTCCCTGTGAACACACCTGGACCACGACAACACTGTGAGTCCCGACAACGAGCTCAGACCTGCTTCATATGTTTCTGTTGGTTTAAGGTTTATCCTCAGACTTGTTACCAGATATTCAACACTGTTTTAAATGTGGACTTTTTCTGATTTCCAAACAACAAAGAGACTTAAGAGTAGCTAGGAAACTACAGAACAACCAGATAAACACAAGAGGTGACAGCAAAGAGACACAAAACCACCACGGAGACCCTAAAACCACCACAGAGACCCTAAAACCACCACAGAGACACTAAAACCACCACAGAGACCCTAAAACCACCACAAAGACACTAAAAACCACCACAGAGACACTAAAACCACCACAAAGACACTAAAACCACCACAGAGACACTAAAACCACCACAAAGACACTAAAACCACCACAGAGAGACTAAAACCACCACAGAGACCCTAAAACCACCACAAAGACACTAAAAACCACCACAGAGACACTAAAACCACCACAAAGACACTAAAAACCACCACAGAGACACTAAAACCACCACAGAGACACTAAAACCACCACAGAGACCCTAAAACCACCACAAAGACACTAAAAACCACCACAGAGACACTAAAACCACCACAAAGACACTAAAAACCACCACAGAGACACTAAAACCACCACAGAGACACTAAAACCACCACAGAGACCCTAAAACCACCACAGAGACACTAAAACCACCACAGAGACCCTAAAACCACCACAGAGACACTAAAACCACCACAGAGACACTAAAACCACCACAGAGACACTAAAACCACCACAGAGACCCTAAAACCACCACAGAGACACTAAAACCACCACAGAGACCCTAAAACCACCATAGAGACACTAAAACCACCACAGAGACCCTAAAACCACCACAGAGACACTAAAACCACCACAGAGACACTTAAAACCACCACAGAGACTTTAAACCAGGTGAACTGAAGACTTCCTCGTGTCCCTCCTGTAGCTGAGTTCTGATCCACGTTTGTCTCGACTCTTACTGACATTCTGCTGTTATTGATCTCGATGGACGATGTCACAGATGAAGATCAACTTCATTGATCCTCAAACATCACAGCAGCAGGAGGAGGAAGGTGATGAGCAGCAACACAGAAATAAAGAAGATCAAACCACGACTGGGTGGAGGAAATGAAGCAAGGAGCTGCTCTCCAGGTCAAACTGCAGTTCAGACTCAGACCCATCAGTTTATTGATTCCAAATCCAAATTCAGGCAGTGCAGTGGTCATGTTAACCTGCTTTATACATCCATGACATCCTCCAGGGTTAAACTGAACACGCTAGTGAAGCTCCATCACATGTGAGGAGGACTTAACATGCTATAAACATCAGAGGTGTTCTCCTTGGTCCAGACAGGAAGGACGGACACTAGGAGGGGAGACGTCAGAATAAAACTCTCCTCAGATCCGTCTCACTTTTAAAAAGTGTCTTAAATAAATGAAAGTAGTCCTGGGATGGGTTTCCTGAGACCGTCTGCTCTCTGAGGACACACTGGTTAAATATCAGAGCAGAGTCACCTTCAGCAGGTTGACAGAGAGACCAAGTACAGCCGACGGTGTGTCTGAGGCTGGAGGCTCAGAGGACAGTTTAGAGAACCCAAACCTGGGACGGACTCCTGAGCTTCAGTTTGTCTCGTTGACTAAACCTGAATGAACAGCTTCAACTGAGACTCATCAGGAAGGTGATGAAGTTCAGTTCTGATAACGTGTCTGAAGGTCCTCAGTGATCCAGGTCGATGTTGTCCTCATGGTTTCAATCGTAGCACCAAGTCCAGATGCTCCAGTTAAAACCACGAGGACAGTTCTGATAAATTAACTCAACACCTGACTGACAAAGACGCTATGAAGGACCACAGAGACACTAAAGACAAGAAAGTAGCCGTGGATCATTTTCAGACAGACACCAAACTCCAGTTAAAGGTTCAGTGATTTTCTATATTCTGTAAATCTACACAAAGTTGTTGCGATGCTTTATTAAAACTCCCGATTCATTATACTAGGAATATGTGGATTTTACTTCCCCACCCTCCTTAAACCAAACTCCAGTCAGAATTTTGATGCTTTTATAGACAACAGTCTGAAGCTTGGCTGGTTCTGATCCACATTAGAGTCATGCCATCGTGTTCTGTTTCTGTCAGAGCAGCAGAATTCATTCTTTAGTATTCCTGGTAACACCAAACTCCAACAACAAACTTGCAGGTTTGGCTTTTCCCACTTCCTTTATGCCAAACTGCTTTTACACTTTTATATTCTGTGAACCAAACTCCAGTCAGAACCCAGCAGTTTTTGCTTGTCAGCAAACACACGTCCTTATTCCAAACCCCACCATCCTCCAGTCAGAAACATCTACTCCCAGCTGGTCTCACACTTATTTAAAGCTCCAGTCCAGATTTTTGATTCCACACTCCAATAAGAAACCTGCAGATGTTACTGTCCGACCTCCATCAGGGAACACTGGTGATCATTTAGCTGCTGCTTCACAGGCAGCATGTTTCTTTAATGTCTTTCAGACCCTAAAAACCACAACAAAGACCCTAAAACCACCACAGAGACACTAAAACCACCACAGAGACACTAAAACCACCACAGAGACACTAAAAACCACCACAGAGACACTAAAACCACCACAGAGACACTAAAAACCACCACAGAGACACTAAAAACCACAACAAAGACACTAAAACCACCACAGAGACACTAAAACCACCACAGAGACACTAAAACCACCACAGAGACCCTAAAACCACCACAGAGACCCTAAAACCACCACAGACACCCTAAAACCACCACAGAGACACTAAAACCACCACAGAGACACTAAAACCACCACAGAGACCCTAAAACCACCACAGAGACACTAAAAACCACCACAGAGACACTAAAACCACCACAAAGAGACTAAAACCACCACAGAGACACTAAAACCACCACAAAGACACTAAAACCACCACAAAGACACTAAAACCATCACAAAGACACTAAAACCACCACAGAGACCCTAAAAACCACCACAGAGACACTAAAACCACCACAAAGACACTAAAACCACCACAAAGAGACTAAAACCACCACAGAGACCCTAAAACCACCATAGAGACCCTAAAACCACCACAGAGACCCTAAAACCACCATAGAGACCCTAAAACCACCACAGAGACACTAAAACCACCACAGAGACACTAAAAACCACCACAGAGACACTAAAACCACCACAGAGACACTAAAACCACCACAAAGACACTAAAACCACCACAAAGACCCTAAAAACCACCACAGAGACACTAAAACCACCACAAAAACCCTAAAAACCACCACAGAGACACTAAAACCACCACAGAGACACTAAAACCACCACAAGGAGACCCTAAAACCACCACAGAGACACTAAAACCACCACAGAGACACTAAAACCACCACAGAGACACTAAAACCACCACAGAAACACTAAAACTACCACAAAAACCCTAAAAACCACCACAGAGACACTAAAACCACCACAAAGACACTAAAACCACCACAGAGACCCTAAAAACCACCACAGAGACACTAAAACCACCACAGAGACACTAAAACCACCACAGAGACACTAAAACCACCACAGAGACACTAAAAACCACCACAGAGACACTAAAACCACCACAAAGACACTAAAACCACCACAAAGACACTAAAACCACCACAAAGAGACTAAAACCACCACAAAGACACTAAAAACCACCACAGAGACACTAAAACCACCACAAAGACACTAAAACCACCACAAAGACACTAAAACCACCACAGAGAGACTAAAAACCACCACAGAGACACTAAAACCACCACAGAGACACTAAAACCACCACAGAGACCCTAAAACCACCACAGAGACACTAAAAACCACCACAGAGACCCTAAAACCACCACAGAGACACTAAAACCACCACAAAGACACTAAAACCACCACAGAGACACTAAAACCACCACAGAGAGACTAAAAACCACCACAGAGACACTAAAACCACCACAGAGACACTAAAACCTCCACAAAGAGACTAAAACCACCACAGAGAGACTAAAACCACCACAAAGACCCTAAAACCACCACAGAGACACTAAAACCACCACAGAGACACTAAAACCACCACAGAGACACTAAAACCACCACAGAGACACTAAAACCACCACAGAGACCCTAAAACCACCACAGAGACACTAAAACCACCACAGAGACCCTAAAACCACCACAGAGACACTAAAACCACCACAGAGACCCTAAAACCACCACAGAGACACTAAAAAAGACCACAGAGACACTAAAAACCACCACAGAGACCCTAAAACCACCACAGAGACCCTAAAACCACCACAGAGACCCTAAAACCACCACAGAGACCCTAAAACCACCACAGAAACACTAAAAAAGACCACAAAGAGACTAAAACCACCACAGAGACACTAAAAAAGACCACAAAGAGACTAAAACCACCACAGAGACACTAAAACCACCACAGAGACACTAAAACCACCACAGAGACCCTAAAAAAGACCACAAAGACACTAAAACCACCACAGAGACCCTAAAACCACCACAGAGACACTAAAAAAGACCACAAAGAGACTAAAACCACCACAGAGACACTAAAAAAGACCACAAAGAGACTAAAACCACCACAGAAACACTAAAAAAGACCACAAAGAGACTAAAACCACCACAGAGACACTAAAACCACCACAAAGAGACTAAAACCACCACAGAGACACTAAAACCACCACAGAGACACTAAAACCACCACAGAGACACTAAAAACCACCACAGAGACACTAAAAACCACCACAGAGACCCTAAAACCACCACAGAGACACTAAAACCACCACAGAGACACTAAAACCACCACAGAGACACTAAAAACCACCACAGAGACACTAAAACCACCACAGAGACCCTAAAACCACCATAGAGACACTAAAACCACCACAGAGACACTAAAACCACCACAGAGACACTAAAACCACCACAGAGACACTAAAACCACCACAGAAACACTAAAAAAGACCACAAAGAGACTAAAACCACCACAGAGACACTAAAAAAGACCACAAAGACACTAAAACCACCACAGAGACACTAAAAAAGACCACAAAGACACTAAAACCACCATAGAGACCCTAAAACCACCACAGAGACACTAAAACCACCACAGAGACGCTAAAACCACCACAGAGACACTAAAACCACCATAGAGACCCTAAAACCACCACAGAGACGCTAAAACCACCACAGAGACACTAAAACCACCACAGAGACGCTAAAACCACCACAGAGACACTAAAACCACCATAGAGACCCTAAAACCACCACAGAGACCCTAAAACCACCACAGAGACCCTAAGACGCTGGTCTGAACCTGGTTCCTGGTCCCTACCTGATCCCTGATGATGATCTTCTCTGTGTTCCTGCAGGTTTCTCCATCAGATGATCACCAGCTGAACTCTTCTCCTCTCGTCCAGCTGAACTCTTTGTTTTCGTCTGACGGCTGTAAACAGTTTTATTCGCTGAGGATTTGAATCCTGTTCCATCCTGACCACTGGTCCCATTCCTCCTCCAGGTTCTGGTTCTGTCGATCCTGGACCCGTCCTGACCTCAGACCCTCACTGAGACGTTTGTCTTTAAGTTATGATGTAAATAAAGTTTGTTTGTGTTGATCTCCACGTGTTTGTTCTCATGGTGTCACTGATGGTTTAGCTGGTAGCTGTTGGTGTTCAGGTGGAGCTGGATCTGCTGGATCTGCTGGATCTGCTGGGACCAGTTAGGATCAGTGCGGTTGGTCTAGACTGTCTGACAGTGGCAGGGAAACATTTTAACATCTGAGCTGGTTTGTTTAAACCGAGGAGGAGGAGATTCAGTCAGAGCAGAACATCAGCGTGAGTTTATTTAGTGATTTAATAAAGTATGAAACAAACCGACCTGATGTTCTGCTTTAACACGTCTTCAGCTGTGGAGGATCTCCTGTTAGCTGAGCAACGAGCTCCCTGGTAATTATTACACGACCAGACGCTGTGTGTGTGTGTGTGTGTGTGTGTGTGTAGGTGTGTGTGTGTGTGTGTGTGTGTGTGTGTGTCCTCGTCAGGTTGCTGCAGCCATGTGGTTTTCATCAAAATTCAATTATAGTGTAGAAACACGCTTCACAGGACGCACAGCTCAGGACAGAGAGAAGCAGCAGAGACTAGCAGTGTGTGTGTTACTGAGTGTGTTAGTGTGTGTTACAGTGTGTGGTACCGAGTGTGTTACAGTGTCGGTATGTGTCTGTGTGCATCAGTGTGTGTTACAGTGTGTGTTTGTGTATCAGTGTGTTACTGTGTGCCTCTGTGTGTTACAGTATGTGTATCAGTGTGTGTGTCTGTGTTACATTGTGTCAGTGTGTTACTGTGTGTGTATCAGTGTGTGTCTCTGTGTGTTACAGTGTGTAACTGTGTGTGTTACAGTGTGTATCAGTGTGTGTTACAGTGTGTATCAGTGTGTAACTGTGTGTGTTACAGTGTGTGTTACAGTGTGTTACAGTGTGTGTTACAGTGTGTTACAGTGTGTTACAGTGTGTGTTACAGTGTGTGTTACAATGTGTGTTACAGTGTGTATCAGTGTGTTACAGTGTGTTACGGTGTGTTACAATGTGTGTTACAGTGTGTGTTACAGTGTGTGTCTCTGTGTGTTACAGTGTGTTACAGTGTGTTACAGTGTGTGTTCTGATGAGCTGAGGTTGAAGGTTAACCCTCGTCTGCTTCAGGTGTTTTCTTTATAAACCAGTGACTCTCAGACGTTTTCCATCAACCTGAACTGGACCCGTTTCCTCCTGGTACACATTCTACCTACAGTCAGAGCAACACAACAGACACAACAGATACACAACAGACACACACCTCAGTCTGGACCAGTCTGATCCACAGTAAACTCGTGTCTCTGCATCATTCAGGAGCTCTGGATGTCAGCAGTCAGACCACTCCTCCTCTCATTCCACTTTATTTACTAGCAGAGGCTCCAAACGCCACACAGGCAACAGAAACATGGAGCGTTCAGTGAAACAGACGTTCAGATGCTCTGGAACGCAGCCGTGAGACGAACCGAAGGAGAGGAGGAGGATGTAGAAACCTGCAGCTCTAAAGGAACAAAACCAACATGAACTCCTGGAATCACAGGTGGTGAAACACCGGAGCAGCTGTTGTCTCCACATACGACCCACATTCAACTGTTTACATTTAGAACCAGCTTCCATCCTCTCTGCTGTGGTCAAACACTGCCTGCAGTTCAGCAGAAAACTATAAACTCTGGTGAATCAGTTGCATCGAGGAGCTCAGAGGTTCTGGTTGTTTACAGAATCTGATCGGAGCCGACAGGTTATATTTTAAACACCTGTAGGATAAAGTGATTCTGATCAAATGCAACGATCTGACAGTCAGTGGGTTCATTTCCTGCCTCGACCACGTCATGATACATTCAAGGACTGTTGTAAAAGTTGAAAATCAGACTATTGTTTCTGTTTTGGGGAGATAAATGGAGTCATTCTGGGATTGTTTTAAAGATAACATGTCTCTGAAACCTGCTGGAGGGTTTCAGGGTTCAGAGGATTAAAACAGGTCTGCAGCACCTGGACGTCTGGTTCGGCTCAGAGCAGCGTTTTCTACAATGCTGGAGGGTTTTGATGAAAACTCTCTGCAAAACAAATGTCCAGCTGGTGAAATGATTCTCCAGTTTTTCTCTAAATGCACCAACATTTTATTTAAAGTGTATTTTTACTGCAGTTTTACTTAATTGTAAATCAGGGATGCTATGGTGGTGAATAAGTTGTACAAACAGCAAAATAAAAACTGAAGAGGATCCAGAGTTGATCCCTGAGGAACTCCAAACCTCATTCTAGCCAATAAAGATGTAAAATACGATGCTGGAAACTTTCAGCTGCAGAAAACGATAAAAGAACCACAGCTTCCAAAATCAAACACAACACATGATTTAAATATGTGACATTATCTACTATGCAGCAAAATAAAAACTAAAGAGGATCCATAGTTGATCCCTGAGGAACTCCAAACCTCATTCCAGCTGATAAAGTACTATCCCAGCAAACTCAGGTGAAGGCAGGTTCACCTGGACAGGTAACCAGCCTATCACAGGGCTCCACATAGAGACAGAAAACTGAGAACACTCTCGTTCACACCTACAGTTAATTTACAATCATCAGTTAACCTCAGCGTGTCTTTGGACTGTGGGAGGAAGCTGGAGAACCTGGTGAGAACATGCAAACTCCACACAGGAAGATCCCAGACGTCCTAACCAGGATCTTCTAGCTGTGAGGCGACGCTGCTAAACCACCGAGCCACCTCTAGGATGCAGCAGAATAAAAACAGAAGAGGATCCGTCGTTGATCCCTGAGGAACTCCAAACCTCATTTTAGCTCATAAAGATGCAAAATCATTAGACAAACTCTGCAAAAACCTTCAGCCGCAGTAAAAAGGGAAGAAGAACCACAACTTCCAAAAGCAAAACCAGAATCAGAACAACTCCAACTGGAAAACTGTCCGTCCACATTCAACCCACCGCACCACAACCACAGTCACTGTCTGACTGGTTGTGGTCTGGTAGATGTCGCTCTGTATCACATTAAACCAGGTGGATAAAACAGTTCCTCATGGCTGTAAACTATTCCTGTGTTTGTTAAAACTATGTTCTGAAAACGTTGCCGTGTCGTGGGTTTAATAACTTTAAGTGACCTGGTGCACAGAATTATTAAAATCTCTCAGACTCGCTTCAGAAGCTGAACTGGTGTCGATTTTATATCTACAGGGAAAATGAAGCTAATTCACTTCACCTCAGTCTGACTCTGATCACAGCAGCACCTGGTGGACATGAGAGGAACTGCAGCCGGTCACATGCCGGCGGAGGAGGCTGCTGATTGGTCGGCTGTGTTTAGTGGTTCTTGTGTTCGTCGTGTTTGTTTTCTTGTAGCAGCACAAAACATTTGAAGAATTATCACCACAGTTCACAATGTGAGCGCCTGACGGGGGTTAAACACACACACACACACACACACACACATTGAAACACACACACACACACACTTAAACAAACACACACACGGCTGCAGGGAAACACAGAAGGCATGAAATTACAGTTGCGTCGGTTGGAACGAAGCGCAGGAGGAAACTTTGGTGATAAGGTGGAGGCTTCATGCAGTGTGTGTGCTGCTTTCCTTCTATCCCTGTGAGGACCGGGGTGAGATTTAGCCCCAGGAGTGAGGACATGTGGAGCAGTCGGACCTTTAACGGGGTGTTTGAGGGCTCAGGTCCAGGTTCAGGTCCAGGTTCAGGTCCAGGTTCAGGTTCCTTCATGTGTGTTACGTCGATGAGAGTCCTCACAGAGACAGAAGTGTGAGTCCAAAATGTGTGTGTGTGCTGGCTAAATAAAGAAATCCCAGAGCTGTGGGATCCTCTATAATCCCTGTGTGTGTGTGTGTGTGTGTGTGTGTGTGTGTGTGTGTGTGTGTGTGTGTGTGTGTTAGTGTGTGTGTGTGTGTGTGTGTGTGTGTGTGTTAATTTGGACAGTCAGGCCTGGTGTGTCACCAGATAAGTCAGTTCAATATTCACAGTTGGTCGGTCAGAGCTCAGCTGCACCACAGAGTGTGTGTGTGTGTGTCTGTGTCTGTGTGTGTGTGTGTGTGTGTCTGTGTCTGTGTCTGTGTGTGTGTGTGTGTGTGTGTGTGTGTGTGTGTGTGTGTGTCTGTGTGTGTGTGTGTGTGTCTGTGTCTGTGTGTGTGTGTGTAGTTGGTTTAATTTTCACACATCATTTAAGTTTTATTCTAAAACCTGAAGACAAACAGGATCGTCTGCTGCTGAACAACAGATTCTTTTTTTGACGATTCGTTTCCTCTGAGACAGAAAGCTGAATTTACAACCTGGTGTTTGAGTCCCTGAACGCATCAGGAGACGCAGGAAGCAGGAAACACAGAAACAGAAGAAAACCTCCAGAATGACGGAAACACTGAACGACGAACATTAAAGATGGTTGTTGGTCAGGATGTGTGACGGTTTATGTTATTCTGCATGTCTTTGTGTTTCCTTGTTGTTGTTTACATCTCTTTGTGGTTGTTTTGTGTCTCCTTGTTGTTGTTTACATCTCTTTGTTGTTGTTTTGTCTCTTTGTTGTCATAATGTTGACCGATGTTTACCTCCCAGGTTCATCCATCCTCCAGGTGATCCGTTGTTTCTTCTCTGACTGTGTTGATCCATAAAACCTGCAGCATCGTTTGGTTTCATCTTTTCTTCTCTGACTGATTCTGACGGATTCAGAATGAAGGATGAAGCTGATGGAGTCTGAGAAGCGATGGACCTGTTAGCGCCTCCTGTAGGACGCTCAGTGCATCAGCGGAAACACTTCAACAGAATCCTTTGTTCACTGAAGTTACAGCAGGACTCTGAATGTTTCTGACTGAACCAGAATCTGTAGAGACTGAAAGAGACGATCAGAGGAGCTGTAAGTTACAGAGAACCAGAGGAGGAGGAGGAGGAGGAGGAGGAGGAGGAGGAGGAGGAGGAGGAGGAGGAGGAGGAGGGCTGGGCTCCTCCTCGGGGAGACGGCGACCTGTCAGAGTAAATGTCTCCTCTGCAGGGAGATAAAATCATATTTAAAGATCAGACACTTTAAATCCTGACCAGCTCTTTGTTTGAAGAACCTTGAAGGAGGAGGAGGAGGAGGAGGAGGAGGAGGAGGAGGAGGAGGAGGTCATCAGCTCTTCATCTCCAGACTCCTCCTCAGATTCTCAGACAGCTGATCCTGACACGCCTGACATGACAGAGCCGTGTTTAATAGAACATGTAAGCGGTTCAGGCTGAAGGTCAGCGGGGTTCATGGGGACGGTGATGCGTTCAATGACCCCAGAGAAGCTGGTGTTTTATTTACAGGCCGGTAGTTGTTCACTGGTGTTTTACTGATTTACTATAAAAACAACATTATTTTCTCGTTTACTGTCAGAAAAATTTAAAAACAGACCAAGACTGAAAATAAAGTCATTGATTTTATTAAAGTGTTCGACTCTGAGTTTACTTTATTTTCCTGTTTAATCTGTAAGAAGTAGATTTTTAAAAAAGTATTTATTATTTGAAAATAAAAATTTTCATATTAAGACTGAAAAACTGAAAATATTTTTAAACTGTAATTTTACAGATTTTCTCCGTTTTGTTAAATTAAAGATATTTTTTAATTTACATGTTCAAACCGACTAAAACTGTAAAAAATGTTCACATAAAAATCAGTATTTTTACCAGTAATAACTTCCTCTTTTATGATATGAGGCTGTAAAATGACTCCGTCTTAAATCAGCTAAAATATCATGACTTAGATTTCTGCTGTTATTCTAACAGTTGTGTTCTTGAACGTCACTTTACTGAACAGGTTTTATCTTATTCTCTTGCTGCCAGATTTTCAGTTGTTCATGGGTTGATTTTTTACAGTGCAGCAGTTCTGAAGGATCTGACTCAGGAACGAGTGAAGTGACAGAAATACAGAGAAAGAATCGATTCAACAGAACTTTAAAACCTTGGTTCTGGTCCAGTTTCTGTCTCAGGCTTTAATGGATTCAGAATGTTTGGAGGTAAATTCTACAACATTATAGAGAAAGTCCAAAACAGGGTCTAGAACTGGTCTCAATGGTCCAAGAACCATCCTGAACAGCTCCCTCCTATCTGGACTCTCTGATCCAGGTCTACACTCCCACCTACTGGACTCTCTGATCCAGGTCTGCCCTCCCTCGGCCAACATTAGGTCCTGATCCAACCCCAACAGGGTCCGAGGTGGACGCTGGACTCTCCTCCTCTGTGGTTCCCTGGTGGTGGATGAGTTACCAGACTCTGTTGGGTCTGCAGAGTCCCTCTCAGTCTGTAAGACTAAAGACCAGGTCTTCACTGAACAGCTGCCTGTAGGCCCCAAGGTCCCACCACACCTGGACTGGTTCTGTCCCTGATCCAGGTAGTTTCTCCTTCTGTCTGCTCTCAGACGGACGTCGCTCTGGATAAAAGCGTCTAAATTAAACTGGAGAACAGGTTTTATCCTGCGTTTGTTAAAACAGCATCCGGAGCAGCACAGAGACCATTTAACTTCCCTCCTCTGCTGCCATGTTGATGCTACCTGAACGTTCACCTGTGACACCTGATCAGACCAACACACCTGGAACACCTGAAACACCTGAACACCTGAACACCTGAACACCCGGCAGAGTTCAGCTCCTGGTTCATCCTGAACTACTTTCAGACCATCGGATCAGAGTTTCTAAAATCACTGTGAAAATAAGTCTCACACACACACACACACACACACACACACACAGACACACACACACACACACACACACACCTGCTGGAGGCCTGCTCCCATTGGCCGAGCCCTGCGGTGGGTGTGGTATCGATCAGAAACACCAGCAGCAATTATACGACTTCACACTGAGCCTGGAGCTCATCACTATTCACCGTGGAAACACACACACACACACACACACACACCCACACACACACACACACACACACACACACACCCACACACACACACACACACACACACACACACCACACACACACACACACACACACACACACACACACACACACACACAATGACTCTTTGATTAATGCTAATTGTGTGTGGACGTGGGGCGCCTTAATCCTCTCCTCTAATTGGCCTTTCATTATGGTGAGGGGGAATGGGGGGGCGTGTCCGCGGCCCTTCGTTAGGCGGTGTCACCGTGGTTACCGCTCGGCCTGGATGGATGGGAGCTGAGAGGAAACTTTAGCTCTGGTGGAAAAGTTCCGAGTCAGACCTTTAAACGTGTTCAGGTCGTGACGTGGACCGGCTCTAATTAAAGGTGTGAACCAGCCGTGGTGCTGAATTAATGCAGGCGTGACGGAGAGTTTATTAAACATGTAGACCGGAGCAGGAGCCCAGCGTGAGTCCTGCAGAACCACATCCTGCCGGTCCGACCCTCTGAGGATCCAGCTGCTGCTCTCACGTTTCCACCTGCAGCCTCCTGTGGACTGATTTCCACGGCTGGCAGCATCGCCTGCAGCCATGAGTCCGTCAGCCGTGGCCTCGTCTGGGCCGGCGCCTCCCAGCAGCCCCTCATTAACACCAGGATCTGCTCTGCACCCACTCAGATCTCAGCGGACCAGAACCGCTGCTCTGGGCCACAAACCGGATCTGAGGGTTCTTCTGCCACCACAGACAGAAAGACCTGCTTCATGTGAACCGATGCTGGTCCTGAGTGTTCGG
Source organism: Dascyllus trimaculatus (assembly GCA_024666655.1). Classification (NCBI taxonomy): domain Eukaryota; kingdom Metazoa; phylum Chordata; class Actinopteri; family Pomacentridae; genus Dascyllus; species Dascyllus trimaculatus. The sequence goes on along the minus strand of CM045446.1, from coordinate 37,136,215 downwards.
CTCTGTAGGGGGTTTACAGAAAACCAGTCCAGAATCAGATCCAAAACCAGTTTAAGACCAGCCCAAGATCAAGTCTAGTACTAGTTTACAATCAGTCCAGAATCAGGTCTCCTTCCACCAACGAGGAAACGGGCGAGCTGACGTGAGCACATGACTCAGATAACGGGAGGAATTTACAGAACCAGTCCAGAATCAAGCCTAAAACCAGTCCAGTACCAATCTAGAACCAGTCCAGTACCAATCTAAACTCTGGTTAAAACCAAACTTAAGACCAGTCCAGAATCAGGTCCAAAACCAGTTTAAAACCAGTCTAAAAGTAAATCTAAAACTAGTCAAAGACCAGTCTTAAACCAAATCAAAAACCAGTTTAGTTTGTCTAAAACCAGTATAACACCAGTCTAAAACCAGGCCTTCAGACAGATGACAGGCGTTTTAGACTCTCAGGTGATGTGAGGAATTTACAGATCCAATAAGAAATCTAACCACAACCAGTTAAAACCAGCCTTAGACTACATCCAAACCCAGTTTAAAACCAGTTTAAGACCAGTCTAAACTCCAGTTAAAACCAGTCTAATGCAGGTTTTCCTCCTGACAGTCAGATTCTGGACGTTGTTCTGACCTGATGTTGGTCAAAGATCATTTTCATTGTTGTTATTTGAGGAGTTTACAGATTCAGACTGGAGCCTGATGGACTTTACCAGACTCACCAGACTCATCAGACTCATCAGACTCATCAGACTCATCAGACTCATCAGACTCATCAGACTCACCAGACTCATCAGACTCACCAGACTCATCAGACTCATCAGACTCATCAGACTCATCAGACTCACCAGACTCACCAGACTCACCAGACTCATCAGACTCATCAGACTCACCAGACTCATCAGACTCATCAGATTCATCAGATTCATCAGACTCATCAGATTCATCAGATTCATCAGACTCACCAGACTCATCAGACTCATCAGACTCATCAGCTCCAGTAAAACCAGACATGTTGAGTCTTTACCAGTTAAACCCTGGAAGGTTCATCACCAACACAAAGAACATTCTGGGTTTAAAGACCAAAGAGAACCAAAGAGAAGCGACTGTCCAGACAGACAGACGGAACCAAACAGTCCTGACACGATGAGAAATGGAACCAGAGCTCACCTGGATCAGAAGAAGGATCTCCTCACCTGGTCAAAGCAGCTCTCAGGCTCCTGCTGGTCCAAACTCATCCGGTGGAGGTGGAATGAAGAAGCTCCACCTGTGATCCTTTACCTGCAGAGATCCACCATTCCCAGACTCTTCCTCTTCTCCTTCATCTAATCAGGTGATCGGCTCAGGTGTGTCTGGAGGCGGAGCTAAAACTCAGCAGCTGAAACTGAGACTGTGAGGAACGACCTCTGGGGGCAGCAGCACCTCCAGAAGTGTTTCAAAGAGTGAGGAGGAAAAGGTCCATGAAGATGTTTAGCTGAAAACCAAAACCAGAACCAGAACCAGGACCAGGACCAGGACCAGGACCAGAACCAGAACCAGGACCAGGACCAGAACCAGAACCAGAACCAGAGGTGACCTTCAGGAGTTCATAAATCATTTTACAGGTGCAGAGAGCATGTCAAAAAGTTTATCCAGAGTACGACCACAGAAAGACGCACAACAACACAACAACAAATCAAAACAACAACACAACAACAACAACAACAAAACAACACAACAACAAAACAACACAACAACACAACACAACAACAACAAATCAAAACAACAAAACAACAACAAAACAACAACAACAAAACAACAAAACAACACAACAACAACAAAACAACACATGACAAAAAATAAACACAAAGAGACGAAACAACTAAAATAAACAGCAGATCAATAAGATGGTTCCTGCTGTCAGGTGTAAACGTGTTCAGCTTCTCTCTGATTGGTTCCTGCTGTCAGGTGTAAACGTGTTCAGCTTCTCTCTGATTGGTTCCTGCTGTCAGGTGTAAACGTGTTCAGCTTCTCTCTGATTGGTTCCTGCTGTCAGGTGTAAACGTGTTCAGCTTCTCTCTGATTGGTTCCTGCTGTCAGGTGTAAACATGTTCAGCTTCTCTCTGATTGGTTCCTGCTGTCAGGTGTAAACGTGTTCAGCTTCTCTCTGATTGGTTCCTGCTGTCTGGTGTAAACGTGTTCAGCTTCTCTCTGATTGGTTCCTGCTGTCAGGTGTAAACATGTTCAGCTGCTCTCTGATTGGTTCCTGCTGTCAGGTGTAAACGTGTTCAGCTTCTCTCTGATTGGTTCCTGCTGTCAGGTGTAAACGTGTTCAGCTTCTCTCTGATTGGTTCCTGCTGTCAGGTGTAAACATGTTCAGCTTCTCTCTGATTGGTTCCTGCTGTCAGGTGTAAACGTGTTCAGCTTCTCTCTGATTGGTTCCTGCTGTCAGGTGTAAACGTGTTCAGCTTCTCTCTGATTGGTTCCTGCTGTCAGGTGTAAACATGTTCAGCTGCTCTCTGATTGGTTCCTGCTGTCAGGTGTAAACGTGTTCAGCTTCTCTCTGATTGGTTCCTGCTGTCAGGTGTAAACGTGTTCAGCTGCTCTCTGATTGGTTCCTGCTGTATGCAGATGTTTAATGAACTCAGAGGAGAAACTCCCAAACATCTGGAAGCGACCACTGGACTCCAGATCCAGGTCTTCATGTCGCCTCCATCGGCTGAACGCTGGGATCCATCTCAGTTGTGTTCACTGACATCAGCAACAGCAAGAGAACCAACACCAGCAGGAGGCAGGTAGAGAACAGCTGATCAGGTAGAGAACAGCTGATCAGGTAGAAAACAGCTGATCAGGTAGAAAACAGGTGATCAGGTAGAGAACAGCTGATCAGGTAGAGAACAGCTGATCAGGTAGAGAACAGCTGATCAGGTAGAGAACAGCTGATCAGGTAGAGAACAGCTGATCAGATAGAGAACAGCTGATTATCTGTTTATTTTGACTGTAATCTAAATTCTGAGCAGCAAAACTTCAACAATTCTGATTTTATCATCTGAGAAATATTTCAAAAATATCTGAACCTTTAAAGACACAGAGATCATTTCAGCTGGAACTGGTTCCCAGTATGTTTTATTGTCATTAAACTGGTTCCCAGTATGTTTCATTCTCATTAAACTGGTTCCCAGTGTGTTTTATTGTCATTAAACTGGTTCCCAGTATGTTTTAAACTGGTTCCCAGTATGTTTTGAACTGGTTCCCAGTATGCTTCAGGACAGATATTAAACTTTCACTGATCACTCTTCTCTATTCGGTTCCTGAGCTTTGAGTTCGGCTCCTGTGGACTCTTGAGGTCGGACCTGAACCAGACGTCTGACTGAAGGCTGAAGGTGAAGATCTTCATCTGATCGTCTTCATCCTCGTGTCCAGAGTTTCTCCTCCTGGAGGATCTGAGGTGGTCTCGGGCCACATGAGATATAAAAGCCCTGCAGGGTTCTGGACTCCTCCAGCTGTAAACCTCCTGAGGACGGTACCAGGAGGACCAGAGCCAGATGTTGAACCACCTCAGTGGATCCTCTGGAGGAGCAGCTCCTCCTCAGGCCTCTGATCACCTTGAACAGGACCGGTCCAGTCTGGTCTCTGACTTCTGGAGAGATTCTGCTTCACGCTGCGGATACCTTCATCCAACAGTGAGGATCTAACTGCTGCTTCTGCTACCTGAACAAAGACTCAGTCATACCTGCATACAGGTGAGATCAGCCTCTGTGAGCTGTGATTGGTCAGGAGACTCTGAACCCATTTCATTGGTCATGATTTAAAACAGCCGCTACAGAAGCAAACACAGGTCAGACCGAACAGTCAGAGACGGACGGGTGGACAGCAGACGTCCAGCCTTCAGAGGAGAGAGACCTCAGAACAACAACAACAACAACAAACAAACACAACAACAACAAACAAACACAACAACAACAAACAAACACAACAACAAACAAACACAACAACAACAAACAGACACAACAACAACAAACAAACACAACAACAAACAAACACAACAACAACAAACAGACACAACAACAAACAAACACAACAACAACAACAAACAGACACAGAATTACGGCAACAGGACAAACAGAAACCACCTGAACTAAACTGAGACCACGGAGACATCAGAAGATCACATGAACACACAGAATGAATGGTTCCTTCAGAGTTCTACTGTAACGTCCTGAGAACGTTCAAACAGCTGAACTGGGATTACCCTTCCTCTCCTCCTCCTCCTCCTCCTCCTTCTAGCTGAACCTTCTCTGTCTGGACTCAGTTCATCAGGTTGGTCTCAGATGATCTTCATGTTCCAGGACTTGAGGACGTCTGAAGTGATGCAGCAGCTCTGGAGCAGAGATGCTGATGGAGGTCGGCTCCAGACCAGGTAGTTTCATCTTTACAGGTGCATCCTGGGAGCTTCCTGATCGACTGTATGAGACGACCTGAGCTGTCTTCTCATGTCAGGGTTAGTCTTAAATTTAGTCTTCAGCTCTTTTTCTGGGCTTCTTTGAGTCTCAGCGCTGAAGCTGAATCTCACATCATCTGAAGGTCTGAGTTCCTCTAAAGGCTCCTCATGTCTTCATGTTCAGACCTTTAAAGCTTCTCTCATGTTCAAGTTCACCGTCTGACCTCTGGACCTTTAACGGGTTTGTGTGAGGCCATATCAGGTCACGGCTTTGTGTGTGTGTGTGTGTGTGTGTGTGTGTGTGTGTGTGTGTGTGTGTGTGTGTGTGTGTGTGTGTGTGTGTTGTGGAAAGGCGATGCCGGCTGTTGGCGGCTGGCTGAATTATTCACGCTCCTCTGCGGTCGTCTCCCTCCCTGAAACCTGAGAATAGAAGGTGAGGCGACTCCCACACTCCCCCATAAACCTGCTGCACCGGGGGGGGGAGGCAACGCAGCCAGGGGGGAGTCAGAGCTACACAACAACAACACAACAACACAGCAACACAACAACAACACAACAACACAACACAGCGAGGACGGAGACAAACCGGGATGATTTTAATGTCAGACTTCAGATCACACCCTGAGCTGTGTGTGTGTGTGTGTGTGTGTGTGTGTGTGTGTGTGTGTTTGTGTGTGTGTGTGTGTGTGTGTGTGTGTGTGCTGACATCAGCAGATCTGCAGCAGACAGGGAGGTCTCACTCCGCCTGGTTTTCAGGGAACATCACACAGCAGAGATGAGAGCCGACTGGGATCCATGGAAGGATTAAAGAGCCACTCGAGGGTCAGAGAGGAAACTGGTTGGAAAGTTAATCAGAGAGAAACGAACCAAAGAAAGAGACGCAAAATCAACACAAACAGACGTGAAGCTGCTGCAAAACATGTGCACAGAGAGACGAGCTGGACAGAGTCTCATGTGGACCAGAAGCAGATGAAACTAAAGAAGAAGAGCGAAAAGAAACAAGAAAACAGATCAACAGGATGAACAACAACCAGCGAGATGCTAACAGACGGACCTGGTTCCAGAACGACCAGAGAGAGAAGCAGAAACAGAACAAACATGACGTTTAAACCAGACTAAAGAGGCGAATCAAGAGGCAAACAGACAGAACAGACAAAACAACAAGGAAACACTGACAGAAGCTGGAGCTGCAGATTAAACTAGTGCTAAGACTCAACAGGAGACCTGGTGGATGAACAGGGAGATACGAACCACAGAGTCTTAAAGTGACCATGAAGAGATGCTTAAAGGACACGAACACATGAAACATGACTGCAAGGAGACACAACAGAAGCACCAGATGCAGACGAAGAGACAGAACCAAGAACATGAAGTAGAGCTGGTCTCATTTTACACAAGAAGCAAATAGTTTAAAACCCACTGCACACATGTAGAACACAGGTAACCGTCTGGAAACCAAACGCAAAGACAACACAGACACCAGCAGAGATGAAATACAAGCAAATGGAAAACCAACAGACAGCGGAGAGTCTGGACCTTCACCAGGTCTGGACCTGCAGCACCTCCACCTGTCGGTTGTTTCAGTCCACAGACTGATTCGTCTTTGAGCGTCTGAATATTTTATTCTTTCAAAATTTACCTGAGAAAAAGCTGCCTGAACATGAGATTCAACCTTCACCTGAGAACATGAAAGTCTTAAGACCAGGGGTGTCCAATCCTGGTCCTCTAGATGTTTCCTTCTTCCAACACACCTGATTCAATGATCAGCTCATCATCAAGCTCTGCAGAAGCCTGATAACGATCCTGATTATTTGAATCAGGTGTGTTGGAAGATGGAAACATCTAAAGAATGGAGGATTGTGGCCCTCGAGGACCAGGACTAGACACCCCTGGTCTTAAGACTGTATCTGACATCAGGACACTTCATGAAACTCTCTGCATGTCCAGTTAGAACAGACACATCATGATCAGAGGCCAGTGGTGGAGCAACAGTTAAGTCTCTGAGCTGCTGATCAGGAGGTCAGAAGATCGAACCCCAGTGCTGCCACTTGACCGAGGCCCTTAATCCTTCCTGCTCCAGGGGCCGAACCATGGATGACCCTGAGCTCTGACCCCAGCTGGGATAAGAGAAAACAACATTTCACCATGTTGTAGACATGAATTAGTGACAATAAAATGGTAAATGGTAAATGGTCTCCACTATGTAGCGCTTGTTTCTACCTTAGTGGTTCTCAAGGTGCTTTATAATGTGTTTCTCATTCACACACTAATGTTGACAGAGCTGCCATGCAAGGCTCTAATCTACCATCGGGAGCAACTTGGGGTTCAGTGTCTTGCCCAAGGACACTTCGGCATGTGGAGGGGCCGGGGATCGAACCGCCAACCTTGTGATCAGTGAACAACCTGCTCTACCACCTGAGCCACAGCCGCCCCCATGAAGGTTTCTTCTTCCTCTTTCTTCTTCACAAACATGCAAACACCACAAAGAGACATGCAAGCAGTTGGAGATCATCCAGCATGGTAGAAGATGGTGGAACATCTGGTAGAAGATGGTGGAACATCTGGTAGAAGATGGTGGAACATCTGGTAGAAGATGGTGGAACATCTCCCTACATGAGTCTGGAGATGCTGGAACATGGAGGCAGATCAGATCTACAGGATGAGGAGACGACACCAGTCCAGAGTTTAACATCTGAGGAGACGTGGTGAACGAGATGGTTCAGGGTTTATACTGTGGAGAATTAAATAATCAAAGAAACACCTCCTTTTGTTCTGGCCTTCATCTTTTATCTGAGTCCTGCTGACAGACCTTCTCTCTGCTTCATGTTGTTCTGCTTCCATCCAGGACTTTATGTTGCAGTGAAAATGAACCACAGTGAGTTAAAATGAGACACAAACTGCAGCTTGGAGCTCAGAAAACAATGAAAGACTCCAGAAAAAGACATTTAGACGAAGTTCAACAGGAGCTGAGGGTTTGGAGACTCAGTAGTCGTGACTTCAGTTATCACTGCTGCCACAAACACACCACAGACACAGAACTGCAGACAAACACAACAGGAAACACGTCCGTAGAGCATTAGCGTCTTTATTTTCGTGGTTGTTGCATAGGAAATGCACATCTTGCTTCCAGTAAATTGAGTCTGCGTGGACATGGAGTCACTAATGGGGCCGAGGGAGGGGCCAACAGTTCACCAGTTCAACAGAAACAACAGTCGGAGGAGGGAAGAAGAAGAACCGAACCAGAACCACAGAGTGACGACAGAACAGAAGAAGTCAGTTCAAACTCACAGCTTCAGAACACACGACGATGGACACAACCGATGAGACTAACACTGAACACAGGTGTGGTGGCGCCAGGTCTGGACCCGGCGACGGCGGCGACACAAAACGCCGCCTGTTCCGTAAAAGAGTCGTAGAGGCACAAGGTTTTAGTCAGTTCTGGTGAGGATGGAGGCGGGATGGAACTGAGGGTGTCGTCTGGTTTCCGTGGTGATGCGGCAGTGAGGGATGATGGGATACGTGTGACTCAGACTGCTCCGGGTCGGGCCGCCGGCGCCGCTCGGTAAAGATAAAGCTCTCCGTCCTCGAGATTGTCGTGGGTTAGCTGCTGTTAGCGTCGCCTCCAGAGCACCGGGCAGCGACAGACAGAAGCTGATCGATTGGTTTTATCGGTGATTGATCGGCTCTGTGAGCATCAGCTGGACAAGGAGCGAATGTGGGCAGTTTGGAAACAGTCGTACAAAACGAATCCCTGGTTTGGTTTGAGCTGAAAGTCTGAACACAAAGATGTCTGCTTCTAAAGGACGATGCCAGAGATGCCTGCTGTCACTGACGGTCGCTGACGTCTCCAACTGCCTCTAAGTTACGAGACATGAAGCTTCAGGATCCACATAAACGCTGCTGCACTTGAAGCATTAAAAGCTGAGTTAATAAAACTCCTCTGTTCAGTCAGAAAACTCTGGTCTGACTCCAGCCGGTCACCTTTGACATCAGCTGCTCCTTTACTGAGGATCAACTTTAATGATTCTAGACCCAAAGTCCTTAAAGTGATCGATGGACACTAAGACCTGAACAGTCAGACGACGACAAGCTGCTCAGGAGTTCATGTTTTATGCCTGTGAAGGACTTTGTTGACCCTAAACCTGGACCCTGCTGGTTCAGACGACCTGAAACCACCTGCAGAACAACCTGAAGCTTCAGGTTCATCCTTCAGCAGCTTGACCTGGTTGTACTTCATCCACTGGTTACTAAACTTTAACTGACCCAAGTATAACTTAGGACATATTGTTATACAGGTTTCTTATTCGTGTGCCGACATCTTTTATTTTCCGATGAGGCCTTTAAACCTTCCAGGTCTACATGAAGGTTAAATAAAACAAAGGAAACTAAAGATTCTTTAACTGCTGGGCTCCAGAAACACCAGCATCTCCATCCCTGCCTCAGAAACACTGACGTGCAGCAGCCTGCGGGGGAATTCAGTGGCATCGTCCTTTAACAAAACCGTCGGCTCATCAACAAAGTTTGTCAACCGAAAGTTTTGTGCCTGAAAGAGATGCACAAGTCGAAGAAACAGTTTAGTTTCAAAGCCGCATCGACAGGCAGCGAGTCGAAAACAGAGGAGCCACTGGAGGTGAGCTAGACGAGCCGATCGACCCCAGCTGGCCTGCAGAGGGGAGGCGGGGGGAGACGGGGGAGGCGAGGGGAGGCGAGGGGAGGCTCCCAGGTGCTGCTGCCTCCTTTAAAACCCTCCTCATCCTGGAGCAGCGTTTGAAGTGGAGGAGACGCAGCAGAGAGTGCTGAGCGCTGCAGAAAAAGGCCGAAGCCATCGATTGGGTCTCCTGCAGGAAACTGCCTGGGGAGGAGGGGGAGGAGGGGGAGGAGGGGGAGGATCCACCCGGCGGTTTCTCAGCCTGCTGGTCAATGGAGGGGGGAGGCGGGGGGAGGCGGGGGAGGCAGGCCAGCCGGGTGTTTGCTGATGTTAAAAGTTAGCTGGAGATTGTCGGATTAAAGCGGCGAGGCGGCGGCGGCCCGACGGCCCGGAGCAGTCATCATGGTGGCACACCGATGGATCGATGACGACGAACCGAGGAGGAACCTTTGATGTCGGATCGAAGAGTCCGGGGAGGACGGAGTGATGGAGATGAGGATGAAGGAGGTGAGACAGTTTGAGGCATAGAGGGAGTAACAGGAACCAAAACAGAACATCTGGATTTGTAGTTTTTTCTCATTGTCGACTTCGTATCAGCGTATTAGAGATTATGGACAGCATGCAGTTATATCATGGTTATTGTACATCAGCTATAATCAGAGGGGCCTGACAGACAGCAAAGGCTACTGGTGTTCAGAAATTTCAACAGTTACAAACAATTATTGGATTCAGTTTTCAGAAGAGCATTATAATACAGTTTTCACAGGCACTACATTTGATCTTTTCATATATCGTGTAATATGCTGGTTTGTTTTTATTTTCATCTTTTCAGGTGTATAACTCGTTCGGTCCGAGGAAGCTGGGATCTGGAAGGATCGACCGAAAGGAAGGCAGAGGCTTTCACAGAGTGGATCAAACCGAGAGTCCACGTGAGGCAGGCGCGCGCACGTGAGCCGCGCCGCGTGCACGTGTGGGTGTTTTTAGTCAGTGCATAGTTCTCATGCAGATTAACCTGCTATGCTTTGAAACGCCGTCAGGAAGCATGATAGGAGTTCTCCAGCTGACCTGCCTCCGCCGGCTCCACGCTACACTTAGCACCATGGAGGGTTCGCAACAGGATCCATAAGGACCAGGACGGCCGGAGGGAGCTTCAGCGCCACCCGCCTCCAGCTCCGCACTCCAGCTGTTCCTCGGCTGAAGGACCACTTCCTTCCCGCCGCTTTTAATCAGCCAATCAGAGCAGGAGGAGGAAGTGAGGTTCCACTGAGGCTCCCTCGGTCCGATTGTTCTACGAGTTCTGCTATGATTCACCTGGGGGGGATTAAATACCCTGCTCTAGGAGGTCTGCCCCGCTCCACGTCTAGACCTTCACATTGCTTCCCGACTCGCACAGCGGCCCGGTCCGATGGGTTCTCAGGTGGCGATGGGGGAGGACGTGGGGGAGGACGGGGGAGGATAATCACTGCCCAGGAGAATTTGGACAAACGTGAAGACAACAAAGGCGACGGAAGAAGGCGCCTTCATTCAACCCTGTTTCCTGATGGAGCGGCAGAATCCCTCAAATCCAAGAGTCAACTCATCGGGGGAGGAAGGGGGAGGAGGGGGAGGCGGGTACAAGTCTCCTGGAGTTTTATCAGTCTCTGACTCCAGCTCTGTCTCTCGTATCGCTGGTTTGGATGGTTTAGCGGCGGCGGTGGCGGGACAGTCTGCTGGTGTGTGTTAGCATGTGCTAGCATGTGTTAGCATGTGTTAGCTTCAGCCCCGTCACTGTTTCAGGCTCGGCTCAGATGTTTGTGTTAATGGAGGCGATAAAAACGTGAGTGGATGAGCAGCGAGCTTCCTGTCGCCGCCGCCGCCCGCCGAACTGCGACTGTTTAAAAATCGCGTGTTCACATTTTCCAGTGTGATCAGAGTATCTGAGTCTAAACACGACGTCAGTTCAGGCTGACTTCACCTGCTTCTGGAAGTCTTCTGGTTCAGTCACCATCGTTTATTTCACTGGTCTGCCTGAAATAAACGAGTCCAAAGCTGCTGTGAGACGTTCTAATGTGATCTCAGAGGATTCTTAGGATCAGATCAACTTAGCTGTTAGCTTAACTGAAACACAACAACTTAAAAGATCAATCTGCAAAGTGGAACCAACATGTTGTAGCTGCTAAACTCAACATTAAGCTAACTTTAACGTGTTTTAGCTGCTAAACTCAACATTAAGCTAACTTTAACGTGTTGTAGCTGCTAAACTCAACATTAAGCTAACTTTAACGTATTTTAGCTTCTAAATTCAAAGTGCTGTAGTTGATGAACTTAGCATTAAACTAAAAGTGTGTTTTATTTAGCTGCAAACTTAACATAACGCTAATATCAAACTGATTTAGCCCCTCAACTCAACATTAAGCTAACTTTAACGTGTGTTAGCAGCTAAACCAAGTGTTTCAGTTGCTAAACTCCGTGTTCGATGTTAATCTAACGTACGTGTTAAGTTACATTAAGTTAATGTTAAGCGTTTTAGCTGCTAACTTGACACTGAGCTAACATTAGTTGCTAATCTCAACAATACGCTAACCTTAAATTGACTTAACTCAACATTAAGCTAACTTTAACGTGTTGTAGCTGCTAAACTCAACATTAAGCTAACTTTAACGTGTTGTTGCTGCTAAACTCAACATTAAGCTAACTTAATGTTTTCATTTTACAGCACTAAAACAGTTCAGGTTAGCATAAAGGAGCAGCAGCTACTAAAGGCTGACGTCTGCGAGGCTCCTTGTCCTTGATTTAGAGTTCTGGGACTCGTCGATCGCCCACAAACTCAGAGAACCTCCATCCCTCAATCGATCAATGTGTCATCAATACAAAGTTAATTTGCAACCATTTAAATATTACGGCTGCATCTAAAGATTATTTGTGGATGAATCGATCAGCTGTTTGGTCTCAGATGTCAGAAGATTGTAAAAACGTGGATCAGAGTTTCTGGTTTAGTCCAAAGACCTTCAGTTTTAGACACCAGAAACATCCACAGTGAAGAACTTAGACTGTTTTCATTAAAGATGATCAATCTGATTGATCAGTTATCAGGACAGTTGGAGATGACTTTAATAGTTGATTGATTCGTCTTTGCAGTTCTATTAAATAATGAGTGGATTTTCTGCTTTAAACACAACAAACTGAACATCTGTGGGTTTCGTCTGTCGATCGGATGACAGACTTTCTGACAACGCAGAGACCAAACGATTGATCGAGAGGAAGATTCATCGATACGTGTCTATGGAGGTAAAAGTAATCAGAGCCGTGAAGCTGAGCAGACACTCTGATCACACCGGAACCCGCCGCTGGTCTGAGCGACGCGTCGTCGTGGGCCGGTATCTGCTGCATGTATGTGATGCTGTGATGAGCAGCAGTGATGTGTGGATGGACCTCCAGGCTCAGGGAGGAGGAGGAGGAGGAGGAGGAGGAGGTGATCTTGTGGACCAGTGAAGAAAGAAACAGATGGAAAAGAAAAAGAATCATGTTGCATAATCAAGCTGTTTATTTCCTGCATGGAATGGTGAACACAAAAAAAGATGCCGAGATGCATTTATAGTAGGGGCATCCTTTGGCTGCTATGTCATTGTCTCCTGCCTAAACTAAAGTTTTAAATGCATAAAAAACGCTCGCTTCTTACCAATTTTCCTCAGAATTACTAGATTTAGCTTCATCAACACTGATGCAACAAAGAACCTTCAAAAACATACAGCATACTGTAACATCCATTTACAAAGGGCTGATCACCACAGCGCCCAGGACTGTGTAAGTGCAGGAATATGCTAAACCATCAACAGAGGAAATGTCCTTAAATACATACAAAAAGGAAAGCAAATGAAGAAAATCAAGAAAATAAGGAAACAGGAAAGTTTTCAACTTAAATCCAGTTCCCAGAAAACAAACCAAACCAGTTCTAGTAATGTGGCCTCGATACAAACAATCAGAAAATTCACAACACTAGTTTTTCCTCATTTAATCAATGTTACAAAAGTCCTGCATTATAAAATAGGGCAGCTTTAAAATCAGTGTAATTAATAAAACTATACAACATACAAACACGTCTCCGTCAGGCTGCTCTGCTCTCCGTCCGTCAGCAGCTAACTCTGCTCTGCGTCGCTTCGCTGATGTACCAAACTAAATTACACACAACACGAGAACGAAACACGCTGCCCAAACTATTGCTTTATGTTCTTTTGTCTTTCTTTAAAAAGGGTGCAATTGGTTTGTTGTCGACACACAGCCCAAAGTCGCTGATTAGATGCTAGGCTGTTACACAAGGTTTTTGTGACACTTTATAAAAATGTCCGTGCAATTTTTTTTATTCCCTTCACTCTTTTGAAGCCCTGGAAGCCGTTTTTTTTTTTTTTTTTTTAAATTTCATACTTTTTCACTATTTATTTCATATTTAGTGCAGATAATTAATGCCCAACTCATGGCTAAAGGGTAGGCAAGAACAGAGACGGAACAAACACGAAGAGGAAACACAACCCACACAAGTGAACACCTGGACCATCACAGCGACACACGACGGGTGAATCCGCGGTAAAAAAGTAGCGCTGACTGTTTTCTGTGTGATGGAGGAGAAGTTGGACTTGTTTAAGGCTTGCTTGCGACCAAAGAAATCAAATATAAAATCCTTTAGAAAAGAGACCCGGATGTCGCTTTGCGGCCGTCTGGTAGTTTTTATCAAAACAGGAAGGAAGTCGGGAGGAAGGAACAGACCCGGCGGCTCGGCTCGGCTCGGCGGAGCGTCGCTGCAGGTTTCACCATTTTCAGGGACTGACCACGGAGCACGACGGCAGTCACGTGCACGCCAACTTTGGTTGAAAGTAAAGAGAACGAAATCAACTTAGGAAAGACAAAGGAAGTGAGTGCAAGCAGGTATTGCATATTTGATGTCCTCATTATTCATATCTGGGAACAAAAGTCGGAGAACGAACGAACCGAAAACAGGAAGACGCGAACAGAGAAGTGCTGTTCGGAGTTTTTGCAGCAACAGACGTAGAAATCGTCTCACCGACGAAGGAGAAGGAAAACATGATTGAACTGAACTGATCTGCAGCTTTACGCTCTGCTCCGTCAACGAACCGGCAGCAGGAAGTTCAGTCAAAGGAGCAAAGAGTCGGGACCTGTTCTAGCTGGGATCCACCTGCACAGGTTCATCATTTCAGTTTAAGCTACACTCAAACAGCAAGGCTCCGAAAAATCACTGATAGAAGCTAAACTGCTGCTAAACTGCACCAACAAGGATCAGAGCAACATAGCTGTTAGCTAAACTGAACCACAGCAGCTGTAGCTCCTAAAATGATCAATTAGCAGAGCGGAACAAGTTTTCAAGCTGCTAAAGTCAGTAATAAACTAGCATTAAAGTGTTTTAGCTGCTAAAGTCAGTGTTAAACTAGCATTAAAGTGTTTTAGCTGCTAAAATCCAACTTTTGTAGCTGCTAAAGTCATTTTAAACTTGCATTAATGCCAGTATAATACTGAAATTAGCAGCTAAAACACTTTAATTAAAGTGTTTTAGCTGCTAATTTCAGTATTATACTGGCATTAAAGTGTTTAACTAGCTAAACTCAACAAGAAGCTACCTTCAACATGTTTTAGCTGCTAAACTTGACATTGAGCTAACTTGTAATAAGTTAACCGTAACATGTTTTAGCTGCTCGTATTAACATTATTAACTTTAAAGTGTCTAGCTGATTAACGTAGCATTAAGGTAGCCTTGATCAAAATGTTTTGCTGCTACTTTAGCATTCAGCTAACCAGTATTATATTGTTTCAGCTGCTAGACTTACAAAAGTCTTTTAGCTTCTAAACTTAGCATTAGGCTAATTTCACTCAAAGTGTTTCAGCTGTTAACTTGACATTAAGCTAACATGAAATATTTTAGCTGCTAAACTTGACATTACCCTAACTGCACTCGTTTTTTAGTTGCTAATCTCACAGTTAAGCTAACTTTTAGGTGGTTTGCTTCTTCTCTACACATGAATTATTGAATATCTTCAAATGTTGGACTACTAGAGCCAAATGTTTTGCTGCGCAACAAATCAGAGCTAACGAACCTGATCAGCTGTCAGCTAATAGGCTCACCTGACTCAAAATGTTTTTTTTATCACTTAGCCGTTAGCTGAACAGTTAGAGCTGTCGAACTGAATCATTACACCTTTAGTATTAGAACTACATGTCCTTAAACACACTTTTAGCTGCTAAACTGGACGTCCGCTAACGTTCTACAGTGTTTAGAGCTAAAGTAAAATATTACCACACCTGAAGGAACCCTCGTTAGCTGCCTGTTAGCTAAAAGTGCCTACAGCTGAAAATGTTTGTGTCTCTGAGATCTTTGCCGTGGATTCATTTCATTGTCGGACTAAACGTGATAGAAGTTCAGACGTTTGCTCGTTTGACTGAGTTTCCAGCTACCAGGTGCAGCAGGGAGACGATGACCTGATGGTAGCTGGTGTCGGTTTCACCTGTGAGGACTCGGCTCGGCCGGAGACCTCGTAATACTGAGAGTTTACCAGCGACTAATTCACAGCGTTCCTCTTCAGCTTTGACATTTTTGCTCCTACAAAATCTCAGGTGTGGAGGAAAATTAGGAAAACGAAACAACCAAACGCGACTCTCCACATTGGATCTTGTGCAACCTGTCAGGACTGGACCGTAGCTCAAGGCACATCGATGAGGAACAATTGTTTTCGTGCAATTTGATAAGATGAGAGAGAACGTCTTGGAACTGAAAAGCAGAATCGATCTGTTGTTGCAGGAGAAGGAAGGAAGGAGGAAGGGAGGGAGGAGAAATTAAAAAGAATGGAGAGATGCCGAGAAGCGAAGAGAGCTGGTTGTTTGTGAAGGACAGCGATAGAAAAAGGCCTCGACGGGCCAAAACTAATAGACGGCTGCTGGCAAGTGCCTGATGTTGGGTTTACAATATAGTGTCTTTATCACTAACTACATCATCTATGGAAAAATTTGTCACTAACACTAGAACATGCAGATTTTTTTGTTCTTTTTTTTATAGGTTTTTCACTTAAATTCACTTTTGTTCAACGCTGGATGGTCGTAAGAGAGTGTGTGTGTGTGTGTGTGTGTATATATATTTATATATATAGTATAGGAAAAGGAAAAACAAAACTGAAGTTCAATAAAATGGTAAGTTGCATGTGAAGCGCTCGGCTTTTTGTGGACGAAAGCTTCCAGAGAGTTACCCTCTGCTCTGCCTCTGCATCGCTAAACCACACCCCCTGATTACATACTCACGGCCCATTGGCCAACTGCAGGAATAAGTGCTTCTGATTGGACGGGACCTCTAGGAGACCCAGCCAATCGTGGGGCAGCCCGTTAGCGGGCGGCACCCGTTAAAGATTATCTCGCCAACAGAAACCGCAGAAAACATGATTAGCTTTAAATTCACTCGTTAATTTTCTCCTGATTTCGCCTCATGAGAAATTCAAATCGCTTTTCAAAGTAAAATTATTAAAATAAGTTAATCGCTTAGCGTTTTTTTTGTTTTAAACAAAATGAAAAGCAGACTTTAGCTGCAACGAAATGCTTTAAAAACTTGATTGTTTCAACTGATATTTCTTAAAGGGATCCTGGTTCTACCATGCTAACAGCTTTACACGATGAACAAACAACAAATAAGAAACAATAAAAGTACAGCTCCTCTTATTTCTCACAAGGCTGTGGTTTCTAGTTCAACGCTGTGTTGTTGTCTTTTTTACCCCAGTATTTTAGAGTCCCAGAGGTGTGAGCGGACTAGGAAGAAAAATATATATTTATATATACTTTTCAACAACTGTTTTCAACGAGCTATCTTACAAAGATATTTAACTATCCAACAGCTAGCCAACAAAATTGCACTTTCCTCATGATCAATATTCCACTGGTAAAGTCACTCATCTCTCCTGTCTGCCTGCTTCGATTCGGACACCAGAGTTTCCTGCCACCGTTAGCATGCTGGAGCTTCGGATGGATGCGGAGGAGGAGGAGGAGGGACCAGCTGAAATGGCGGCTAAGAGAGAAAAACCAATGAGCCATGAAGCCAAAACCTCCCGCAGAAACAAGCTCGGATCCACCAGCGTCTGGTCGCAACACTTCACATCAACAAACCCCCGAATCCCCACGTTAAAGCCCCCGCCTCCACCCGACGCCCCGTCACCCTCCACCTGTAGTTCAGGTTTTGACTGTGAAGCAGCAGGACGTCTGTCGGCGCCCAAACCACCTCCGGCAGGTCGGCTCTGTCCGTTAAGCACTGGTCCATGTCCTCGGAAAGAGCCTCCCTGACCTGCCGCCGGCGGGGGGCGGGGCCAGCTGAAGGATGGAGTCCATCCCTGGAGGTGTGTGAGGGCTCCGGTGGTGGTGGTGGTGGGGGGTCGGGGTGTTGGCTGGTGGAATCTGCCCCAGCTAACACCTCCACTACCCCCAACCACATCCCATCCTGACCCACCGGCCTGAGCTGTCGGGATCCACCGGGACAGGGGGGTCGGACGGTGGGTGTCGGGGGGGTCGTACCACTGCAAGTCCACTGGATTCACACTGCAAAGGATGATGGGAGAGCAAACATGTAGTTTCTCCAGAGGGGAAGCTCTGTGATTGAGTCTTGCTGAAGGTTTGGTGCCCCCACGGATCAGCCTGGTCTGGATTAGGAGGGGGGCAGGGTCTGGCACTATATATGGACACTGACGTAGGAGTCATATGTCTACAGGAAGTCTACAGTTACAGAGCAGGTGTTTAACACCGGGGGCGGGGCCTGTAGCCATGCTGATGCTGCTGAGTCTGTGTATGGCGCTGGTGGGGGCGGAGTCAGGCGCAGAGGGGGGAGGGGCTTTCGGTCACAGCTGGCGTCAAAGGTCAAAGGTGGAGGAGGAGACTGCAGCGATCTGTCGTACAGGTGGGTGGAGGGGGCGGGGCCTCTGGAGTCCTTATCCCAGGTACCACTGTGGACAGACACAGAGACAAAGTGTTAGCATGGAGGATTCAGGGAAGCTAGCAGGACGACCAGAACCAAACAGGAACCGATCCATGATGCCGAGACCAGAACCAGCAATGACCTCCTCATGATGCAGGAGATGCTGAGAGGTTTAACCAGACCTGCAACCAGCCTGTAGCTGGTCCAACAGTAGTCCTGAACCAAGTCCAAAACCAGTTTCAACCAAGTCCAAAACCAGTCCTAATCAAGTCTAAAATCAGTCTACAACCAGTTTTATACAACATCCAAAACTAGTCCTGAACCAAGTCCGAAACCTAAAACCCGTCTTAGACCATCAGTGGACTCCACCCTCAAAGTTCCCAAATCTTCAGGAAGTTCCCCAAACAGGAACTTCATCGAAGGTAAAACTGTTTTCCCAGAACTTAAACTCTGGTTCCTGGTTGGTAAATGCAGGTTCCTCAGAAGGTTCCTGTGGTCCAAACAGACCAGCTCACCTCAGGTCCAGGTGACGCCCACCTGGACCTGTCACATACATCTCAGTAAAACCTAAAAGCTTCTGGACTGGATGGAACTAAAGGGACTGGATCAGATTGTTGACTTGGTGAGTCGAGAACCAGAGTGGAGCTAAACACAGACCAGGGATGTTCTGATCCGATCTAAGACCTGTACCAGTGTGATCGAAGCATCTTTTACCTGCTCAGTGTCGGCTTCATTTAACACCAACGTCAGTCTGATGCTTTGGTTTTACTGTCTTTTGGAGCCACATTAACCCTCTACGCCAGTGCTTCTCAGTTATTTTCTGTTACACCCCCCAGGAAGAAGAAAACACTCCCACCAAACTCTCTGCTGCGACTATAAAGAGCATCATTTGACTATAAAACTGTTGTAAGTACACCTCTGCAGAACACTGTATCCTTATAGCATTAACGAATACAAAGGAAATACAGGTCAACTTACAACAAGGAATAACTTTATTAACATTGTTTAGTCCGCGCTAACATTTTTAGACACAGTAAACACTAGGGCTGGCCCCAATATTCAAATATCCGAATATTCGTTTGTTGTGGTGGTATTCGGATAATAATTTTGATATTTGAACAGTCGTGCACGTCGCAGAGCGCTGCCGAGCATCTCCGAGTGCTACCAAGCGTCGCCGAGCGTCTCCGAGGCTCTAGAATGTACGTGGACCTGCCAACTCCGATGTCACTTCAGTGTCAGCTCTTCCTGCTGTTCCGACCAGCCCTCTTTCCTCGTCTCCCACCGTCGTCACAGTGAAGCCAAGCGCTACATTCGCGTCGTCATATTTCCTTGTCTTAGCTTTCGGGAGACTTTCGTTTGTCTCATTGTCTCCGTCTCTCTCCGCCTTTCTTTCCATTCCTGTTAAATATTTTTGCATGGAGTCTTTGAGGGTTTGTTCACTGCACTTCATATCTCCTGCTCGGTGCAAAAAACCCACACACCATAGAGTTAATACTCCCTGTGCACACCCTGACAATGACAGCGCCACTGCCACCTACTGTAGAGGATGTGTAATTACACTTTATTCTAGTACGGCAAAAAGAAACGCATGTTCCCCGGGGTCACGCCCCCCTGGCATCGCCCCACTATTTGAGAAGCACTGCTCTAAACCCACAGTTACAACAGAACCTACCTGAACATTACAAGGTTCCACCTGCAGGCTCTGGATCAGATCTAACTGCTGTTGGCTTCAACAGTTTAAAGTCAAACCAAAAGTTTTACTACAACACGGCACTGAGCAGATACATTTGTATTTGCAGGGACAGTGAGTGTTAATACAGCCCTTAGTGTCTTACCAGCATGGAGTGTTCTGGTTTCACATCCGAGCTGTTTATGAAGACAGACCTCAGTTTGTTGACCTGATGCTTATTTAGTTAAAACCAAACACCTCTGCTCTGAGTGACCTGTGACCTTTTCTTTACCTTACAGGTTTGTAAAACTTACTTTAAGGAACAGCTGATCAGAAATACAGTTTTCTTCTTGATGTATTTCAGAGCTGTTCGGTTGTTCAACAGGTTTTAATCCCTTCACTGAACCTGAAGCGCGAAACTATGTTCTAATAAAATGTTATCAGATCGGCGGTGAGGTGAAACGACCTGGATCAGGACTGAAGGCGGATTAACCCGATCGCCTCGTCACTGGTTAGAAGGTAGAAGACTTTAATGAAGTCCATCAACAGTCAGGTGTTTGAACTGAAGCTCAGTTTAACCTGCAGGAGTCTGAACCTGAGCTGGAGTTCACCTCTCAGTCCTGCTCCCCGGAGAAACAACTTTTCTCCCTCAGGACAGATTTCCCATGATTCCCTGCTGGTAAAAGTGAAGAGCGGATAAATTGGCAGGATGTAATAAAGAGAGTCGCCTGTAGGAGGCGCCAGCAGGACTTTACACTGTTATGACTGATGTCCAGAAAGATGCTCAGACCTGAGAGGACCTCGAACGCTTTCCTCTCTCCAGTTACAAGTTTATGACACTTTGTCTGTGTGAGTGTGTGTGTGTGAGTGTGTGTGTGTGTGTGTGTGTGTGTGTGTGTGTAATCCATCTCTGATCGGCTGCTATCGATCGCTGAAGGTGCATCGTTCATGAATCTCTCCCTCCTCTTCCTCGCTGCCCCGCCGAGTTCAAGTTCATCCTCGCGTTACATCATGTCTGGTTGCTAGGGACAACCAGACGGCCCGGGACGTGACTACCATCGCCAAGGCAACCGCATCATCCCCCCCCACGCCCAGACCCCTCCCCTCCCGCCTGCCCCGCCTCCTCCATCCTCTTCCTCCTTTCTTTTCTTTACATTCATCCTCCCTCCATCACTTTCTGCTCCCGTCCCGCTCTGCACTTCTTCACACACACACACACACACACACACACACACACACACACAGGTATTGATTTAAAGTGAATACACACACATCTACACACGCGTGCTCTTAAAAAAATTACACACAGTTTAAAAAACGTGTTTTTGAATGTTGAATGTAAAGTTTAAATAAAGCACAGTGAGGTAAACAGGTCCTGTTCTGTCAGGGTGTGTGTGTGTTGCAGTGTGTGTTGCAGTGTGTGTTGCAGTGTGTGTTGCAGTGTGTTCAGGGTTTCAGACCTCACTTGCTCCTGACTCGTTGTAATTCTATTGCAGTGTGTGTGTGCAGTAGTGATAGAGGAGAAGACTGGAAGGTTAGTTTTTAATCAATACAACTTGCTGACGCTGGGACTTTTCTCGCTCGCTCTCTCTCCCCCAGTGTCGGCTGCTGTCTCTCGGCCTCCTGCACTGCAGCTCCTCCCTCTGTCCTGAGAAGACTCACAAGATGAAACTCTCAGCGGCCAGACAGAGTGTGTGTCTGTGTGTGGAGTAATGTTACCACACAGCGGCTGATGCTGACAGCTGTGATTCAGACTGTAGATACTCATCACACAGAGAGATGAAGGAGGAGGAGGAGGACGGAGGGCCTTTAAAGGACCCGTCTGGTGCTTTTCAGTTCCGCTGCATCTCACTGCGTCCTGCTGAAGGAGCTCCAGCCTCTTCAGATGTTAACTCTCTTCTGAATCACAACGAGCAAAGAAAATTCACTGCAGCAGCAACAAACACCGGCTCTAGGTAACATCCAAACCCAGTCACAAAGCTGCTTTAATCAACTCCTAAACCAGCCTCCAACCTGGACTTAACGTCGTACAAACTGGTTTTAAACAACACGCAAAACTGGTCCCAGTCAGGTCCAAAACTAAGTCTGAGGTCAGTCTAAAACCAGTTCCTAGAGCAGCCCTAAGCAATGTACAACACTAGTTCTGAACAACATCCAAAACCTGTCCAATACCAGCACTAGAGCAAGTCCAAACCAGTCTAAGACCAGTCCAAACCAGTCTAAGACCAGTCCAAACCAGTCTAAAACCAGTCCAAACCAGTCTAAAACAGTTTAAAACCAGTCTTACACCAGTTCTAAACAATGTAAAAACATCTCCTAACACCAGTCGTAAAGCAAATTAAAAACCCAAGTTTAAATCCAGACTAAGCCAGTTTTAAACCAAGTCCAAAACCTGTGTAAAACAAAATTTTACACCAACTTTAAAACCAGTCTGAAACTATGTCCACAACCAGTTATAAACGAGGACCAAAACTGGTCCTAATCAAGTCCAAACCAGTTTGACACCAAGTCCTAAACCAGTGTCAACAATGTCCAAACTGGTTTTAAGGACCATCCCAAAGTAGTCAAAAACCAGTCCTAAACGGTTCAAAGAAACATCTAAAACCAGTCTGAGACCAGTATGAGACCAGTCTGAGACCAGTATGAGACCAGTCTGAGACCAGTCTGAGACCAGTACGAGACCAGCCTGGGACCAGTCTGAGACCAGTATGAGACCAGTCTGAAACCAGTCTGAAACCAGTCTGAGACCAGCCTGAGACCAGTATGAGACCAGTATGAGACCAGTCTGAGACCAGTATGAGACCAGTCTGAGACCAGTCTGAGACCAGTATGAGACCAGTCTGGGACCAGTATGAGACCAGTCTGAAACCAGTCTGAGACCAGTATGAGACCAGCCTGAGACCAGTCTGGGACCAGTCTGGGACCAGTCTGAGACCAGTCTGAGACCAGTCTGGGACCAGTATGAGACCAGTCTGAGACCAGTCTGAGACCAGTCTGAGACCAGTATGACACCAGTCTGAGACCAGTCTGAAACCAGTCTGAGACCAGTCTGAGACCAGTCTGAGACTAGTATGAGACCAGTCTGAGACCAGTCTGAGACCAGTCTGAGACCAGTCTGGGACCAGTCTGAGACCAGTCTGAGACCAGTATGAGACCAGTATGAGACCAGTCTGAGAACAGTCTGGGACCAGTCTGAGACCAGTATGAGACCAGTCTGGGACCAGTCTGAGACCAGTCTGAGACCAGTCTGAGACCAGTCTGAAACCAGTCTGAGACCAGTATGAGACCAGTATGAGACCAGTCTGAGAACAGTCTGGGACCAGTATGAGACCAGTATGAGACCAGTCTGGGACCAGTATGAGACCAGTCTGAAACCAGTATGAGACCAGTATGAGACCAGTCTGAAACCAGTCTGAGACCAGTATGAGACCAGTATGACACCAGTCTGAGACCAGTCTGAAACCAGTCTGAGACCAGTCTGAGACCAGTCTGAGACTAGTATGAGACCAGTCTGAAACCAGTCTGAGACCAGTCTGAAACCAGTATGAGACCAGTATGAGAACAGTCTGGGACCAGTCTGAGACCAGTCTGAGACCAGTATGAGACCAGTCTGAGACCAGTATGAGACCAGTATGAGACCAGTCTGAGAACAGTCTGGGACCAGTATGAGACCAGTATGAGACCAGTCTGGGACCAGTATGAGACCAGTATGAGACCAGTCTGAAACCAGTATGAGACCAGTATGAGAACAGTCTGGGACCAGTATGAGACCAGTATGAGACCAGTCTGAGACCAGTCTGGGACCAGTATGAGACCAGTATGAGACCAGTCTGAGACCAGTCTGAGATCAGTCTGGGACCAGTATGAGACCAGTATGAGACCAGTCTGAGACCAGTCTGAGATCAGTCTGGGACCAGTCTGGGACCAGTATGAGACCAGTCTGAGACCAGTCTGGGACCAGTGTGGGACCAGTATGAGACCAGTCTGAGACCAGTCTGAGATCAGTCTGGGACCAGTCTGGGACCAGTATGAGACCAGTCTGAGATCAGTCTGGGACCAGTGTGGGACCAGTATGAGACCAGTCTGAGACCAGTCTGGGACCAGTATGAGACCAGTATGAGACCAGTCTGAGACCAGTCTGAGATCAGTCTGGGACCAGTCTGGGACCAGTATGAGACCAGTCTGAGACCAGTCTGGGACCAGTGTGGGACCAGTCTGAGACCAGTATGAGACCAGTCTGGGACCAGTCTGAGACCAGTATGAGACCAGTCTGAGACCAGTCTGAAACCAGTCTGAGAGGCAGACCTCCAGATGGTGATCACCTGTCCAGATCACCTGTCCTACCTGCTCACTGTTAAACACTCAAACAGCTGATTTAAAGTTACCTGGTGCTTTTATTTTGAAATCTGTGGAAAACTTTTACACACACACACACACACACACACACACACACACACACACACACACACACACACACACACACACTACGATACAACAGCCAGCCATGACCTGATCAATACGTGTGTGTGCGGTCAGGTTTCATCTGAGGAGCAGACGTTGCAGTGAGGGTGGTTTCCCCTTCACGTGTGTGTGTGTGTGTGTGTGTGTGTGTGTGTGTGTGTGTGTGTGTGTGTGTGAGAGTGTGAGTGTGTGTGTGTGTGTGTGTGTGTGTGTGTGTGTGTGTGTCTATGTGTGTGTGTAGTCATCATCTGTCTCTGTGTCCTATTTGCACACAGTCTTCAAGGTGAAGCTCACACACACACATATGCAGCACAAACACCACGCCCACCTCATGACTCACCCACACCGTTAGAGTGTGTGTCAGTGTGTGTGTGTGTGTGAGAGTGTGTGTGTGTGTGTGTCAGTGTGTGTGAGTGTGTGTGTGTGTGTGAGTTGTGTAGAAGTGCTGACTCAGGACAAGACTGAACTGGGCGAGCGACATAGATTCACCACCAGAGAGAGAGAGATGGTAGATGGAGGCTCAGGAATCTATAAGACCTGAATATGATTATAAGACAACAGGTCTGGACCGGGTCAGAACTGGTCCTAAACAACACCTAAATCCAGTCCAGGACCGGTCCTAGATCCAGTCCAGAACCAGTCATAGATCCAGTCCAGAACCAGTCCCAAACAAAGTCTAAAACCATGACGATCCCTAATCAAGTCTAAAATCAACCTAAAACCAAATCTGAAGTCAGCCCAGAACCAGATCTGGAACCAGTTCTAAACTAGTCCTAATCAAGTCCTAAACAAGGCTCAAAATCACCTTAAGACTAGTTTTAAATCAAGTCCTGAACCAGATCTAAATCATGTACAAAGCAAGTTCTGACCCGTATCCAAAACCAGTTTAAAACTAGTCATGAACCCATAACAGTTCATGTTCAGCCCAAACCCAAGTTAATAACCAGTTAATAACCAGTTAATAACCAGTTAATAACCAGTTAATAACCAGTTAATAACCAGTTCAAACCACCTCAGAGTTTACAAACAATGTCCAAAACCAGTTCTAGTTTTAAACCTGGGCTTAGATCTGCTTGTAGATGTTTTAGGTTGGTTTAGGACTGGGTTTAGGCTGGTTTAGACTTGGTTTAGGACTGGTTTAGGACTGGTTTTATGCTGATTTAGACTTGGTTTAGACTTGGTTTAGGACTGGTTTTATGCTGATTTAGACTTGGTTTAGACTTGGTTTAGGACTGGTTTTAGGTTGGTTTAGGACTGGTTTGAGGCTGGTTTAGGACTGGTTTAGGACTGGTTTAGGACTGGTTTTATGCTGATTTAGACTTGGTTTAGACTTGGTTTAGGACTGGTTTTATGCTGATTTAGACTTGGTTTAGACTTGGTTTAGGACTGGTTTTAGGTTGGTTTAGGACTGGTTTGAGGCTGGTTTAGGACTGGTTTAGGACTGGGTTTAGGCTGGTTTAGACTTGGTTTAGGACTGGTTTTAGGTTGGTTTAGGACTGGGTTTAGGCTGGTTTAGACTTGGTTTAGGACTGGTTTTAGGTTGGTTTGGGACTGGTTTTAGACTGATTTAGACTTGGTTTACTTAGACTTGACATTTGCTTGTAGACGCTGTTTGGGACTTGTGGATGTTAGGACTTGGTTAATACCTTTGGGATGAATGAAACCTGGTTTAGGACTCCTTCTGGATTTTGGGTGTTGTTTAGGACTGGTTTTAGGTTGGTTTAGACTTGGTTTGGGACTGGTTTTATGCTGATTTAGGACTGGTTTTAGGTTGGTTTAGGACTGGTTTGAGGCTGGTTTAGGACTGGTTTAGGACTGGGTTTAGGCTGGTTTAGACTTGGTTTAGGACTGGTTTTAGGTTGGTTTGGGACTGGTTTAGGACTGGTTTTAGACTTGGTTTTAGGACTGGTTTTACATTTGCTTGTAGACGCTGTTTGGGACTTGTGGATGTTAGGACTTGGTTAAGACCTTTGGGATGAATGAAACCTGGTTTAGGACTCCTTCCGGATTTTGGGTGTTGTTTAGGACTGGTTTTAGACCTGCTTTCAGACTGTTTGGACTCCTCTGGACCTGGTTCTTGGTCTGGTTTTGAACCAGTGTTAGATCAGTTGAACCAGTTGTAGAGGGTCTAGATGTGTTTGGTACATCTGTAGAACTGAGCCTGGTTCTGTGGGTTCAGACTCAGCGTCTCCTGACCTTCTGAATCTGAACAGTTTGACCCAAAACCTCTGCAGTGTGTGTGTGTGTTTGTTGTGTGTGTGTGTGTGTTTGTTGTGTATGTGTGTGTGTGTGTGTGTGTGTGTGTGTGTTTGTTGTGTATGTGTGTGTGTTGTGTGTGTGTTTGTTGTGTGTGTGTGTGTGTGTGTGTGTGTTTGTTGTGTATGTGTGTGTTTGTTGTGTATGTGTGTGTGTGTGTGTTTGTTGTGTGTGTGTGTGTGTTTGTTGTGTGTGTGTGTGTTTGTTGTGTGTGTGTGTGTTTGTTGTGTATGTGTGTGTGTGTGTGTTTGTTGTGTGTGTCGCTTGGCACGACGATGTGCCAACTCCCGCCCTCCATCTTCATCTCCATGGGCAACCGCCATCGTCGCCCACGGCAACCACCACGCTGACCCGTGTGGGCACGATGCCCGCTTTCACACAAAGGCGATGCCATCTGCCCCCCACTCCCAAACACACACACACACACACACACACACACACTCTCTCACACACACACACACACACTCTCACACACAGGAATGCACAGACTGTCCGGTTGGTCACCATGGCGATGGGAGGAGGGATGTTTACTGTACTGTCCCATGGCTCTCGCTCTCCAACAGAAGCCGAATGTCGACCGCCCACAGTGACTTTTGTTCCTGCTTCTATGTGTGTGTGTGTGTGTGTGTGTGTGTGTGTGTGTGTCAAACGTCAGACTGCTTAATGCAGCAGCTCTCCATGTTGATCTTCTGACCTCATCACATACATGTTAATACTTTCATACATGTGTGGAGCCTCAGCAGCTCAACAGACTAGAATCTAATGTCAGCAGGTCTGAAACCTTCAAACAGTCGTCTGTAGAAAACAGAACAAACTGTCTCCAAATGAGCCGACCTGTCTGAGCTTCTTCTTTCTTTCCAAAGTCTTCTAGAACGTCGTGGCCTAAAGCTTCAGCACAGGACAGCAGCGTTTTCACTTTTAAAGACGTCTTCAGTCACTAAACAAGCTGCAGGTCCCTAAAACATTTCCTCCTCCTCGTCCCAACATTTTAAAAATGTCTCCCTTTCCAAACATGTCCACGTCAGTAAAATATCAGCAGTGTTAAAGAATGTTTAAAAAACAAAACAAACAAAAGTAAAACTAAATTTAAAAAAACTTGTGTCTCTGAAAATGTCTTTATCATCCAAAACATACTAACTTTACAAATGAAGTCTTTCTCCAGGGACAGTAAGAAGAGCCTCCAGGGGAAGGTTGGACTGAACACTGTGAATTTCATTGGAGGATCTCAGGCTCACCTCTCTGGAGGACATCTGGCCTGAAGAGTCCTGTAGATATTTATTACTGCTGCTCAATCATCTCACTGCTCAGGAGCCTCCAGCTGCTGGAGGACCTGTAGCTCTCAGGATGCTAACCACTGTCAGTGTTCTGGGACCCTCCAAAGGTTCACTAAGATTCAATCCAAACTAGAAACTCTATTCAAGACAAAATAAGTTTCAACTGGGACCAACTTTTCTTGGACTCCTGTCTTCAACGACCACAAACATTACAATCAAGGAACTGTGTGGAGCCCCTGAGTGCAGCAGCTGGAACAGGAGTCACAAAGACGTGGCTGAAACCTACGGAGCCCCTAAAGGGACGTCGGCAGAAAAGAATTAAAATGTACGTTTCTGTTGCTCACAAGATAATTCCCTGTTTGTTCACTGCAGACGTCTGAAAATGATAATACAGGAAAGATGTTCACAGATTCAGACTTCCAGCATCAATAACTCATTAGTGACACGTTGTCAAATCATAATCGATGCCTCTTTCCATCGTTGTCAGGTAGACAATGTGCTGCAAGCCCAGCTTTATCAACAGTAGCTGTCTTTCAGGCTGCAGGAATAACACTGGTGTCTATGAGCAGCCGGCTGGACGACGAGTGAACAGGGACCGTCTGCAAATTGTAAAACCACTGCAACAGCGTAGAGAAACACCACACAAATGTTCAATAACGTCACCCTGATACACTGTAGTGTCACCAGAATCACTGCAGCATCGACTGGCTCCTGTTGATCAGACCACAACACTTGGTTTGATATACATGTAGATATAAAAATCATACCGTCTGCAGAATCACAATTAGCAGACGGTCCCTGGACACTCATCTCCCAGCCGGCTGCTCATAGACACCAGTGTTATTAGTGCAGCTTGAAAGACAGCTACTGTTGATAAAGCTGGGCTTGTAGCACATTGTCTACCTGACAATGATGGAAAGAGGCATCGATTATGATTTGACAATGTATCGCTGATGAGTTGATGCCAGAAGTTCACATGCGCACGAGAAACTTACATTTTAATTTTTTCTCTGCCGGTGTCCCTTTAGGGGACCCGTAGAAACCAGACGCCCATCTATTAAGGAGTGGTTTGATATTATATATGAAATCTATGTAATGGAAAGAACTATAAATATGAGGAAATTTGGAAGGAATGGAAAACGTTATTTCCCTGAACTGCCCGACCTTTGTTTCAAAAAAAGCTCATTAAACATCTTGCTTGTTTTCTTTCTTCTTAATTTTATAGAACCCCCCATGTTCTAATTTATGCTGTAATATGATGCGTACTGATGTATAAAAGAAGGAAGAAACAGGAAACATGGATCAGACTGTGAATGAATGTACCCCGAGATGACTGCAAGCTTGTCGAACGTCTCCACTCGTTGAACCATCTCTGTCTAAAAACTTCACTTTTAAAAACATTCTCATTTCCTTTAGTTTTCTTAGAAATGTCCTCTCAGTCCAAAAATGTCTTTCCCAACATGTTCTAAGAAGAAAAGATCCCTCACATGAAACACTTCCAACCTGTCCTTCCTCTCCATAAAACAAAAAGCTACCAGTTCAAATCTTCTCCTCAGAAACCAGACTGGTCCCTGCATCTGTGAGGTTTTAACGTGTCTCCACCTTCCCCAACAATGAAATCCCACTTCCTGAAAACCTCCTCTGGTCGGAGAAACAAAAACGCTCCTGTAAACTCAGGATGTGAGCGACTGAACCAGGAAGATGAAGACGAGGACGAAGACGACCCCCAGAGACGGGATAAATATCAGGTCTGACTCTGGCAGCGACGACAAACACCTGGATCACATCTTCACCTGTGTGTGTGTGTGTGTGTGTGTGTGTGTGTGTGTGTGTGCTGGCCTGTGACAGAGTCAATAAATCGACAACCTCGTTCACCGCAGGCCATAACACACACACACACACACACACACACACACACACACACACACACAGAAGCAATCAAGCATGTCTGGATTGTCAACAGAGGACTCCCACCTCACTGTTGTCTCACTACTCTGTGTCTGTGTCTGTGTGTGTGTGTGTGTGTGTGTGTGTGTGTGTGTGTGTGTGTGTGTGTGTGTGTGTGTGTGTGTAGGATGAGTTAAGTCAAGGCTGTCCAGTCGTTACACTCTTCATAAATCAGCTGACAAACAGACCTGCAGAGGTGGATGCTGCGTTCACTGACCACCTGCTCTGCAGTAAATGTAACACTGAATAAATGCTGCTCTCTGATTGGCTCTCGGGTGTCTGAGAAGCCCCTCACCTGCTCTCTGTTAACCTGACGTCACCTGAGCGTCTCATGTCTGAATAAACATGAGAATCGTCCTGATCCCAGTTTGATCCTCAACAACCATCAGAAGTCTGAGGAGTAAAAACCTGACTGTGGTCTTTCTGCTGGGATTGGACTCTTTTCTTTGTTTTCTCCTGACTGATTTAACTGAGGTTGTTTCTAAGATATTTTATTTAGTATTTATTTATGTATTTTACACGCCTTTTTATCCTTTGTCTTGTAGTTACTGTGTTTTTGTTCTTAATACATCTGATGTTGGTTTTTAAAGCCTCAGTTTTAATGTCTGCTTTGAAACTTCGTCTTATGAAGGTGTCGTATAAAAACAGTTTATTATAAATGATCTATAATCTATCTGGACTTCTGCCGACATATTTGTGTGTAGAAACCTGAACATGGTCTGCCCTCTCTGGACATCATACAGCTGCAGGTCACGAGAGTCAGAACTGAACTGGACAAAAAGGCTTTTAAATTTTGTGCCCCGTCTACCTGGAATGATGAGCAGAAGGACTTGAACCTGACACACCTGGTGACTCTGGGGGTTCAAGACTATTATAAAAGAGAGAAATCAGCTCTACTGGATCTTTGGTTGCACTGAGTCATCATGTAATCCCACTCCTGTTTCTGCAGTGTGTGAAACTGTGACCATATTTTAGTTGTGTTTTGTGTATTTATCCGTTCTGTGCTGCCATCTTGGTCAGACCACTCTTCAAAAAGAGGTTTGAATTTCAACACCAACAGCCTCCGACTCTCCTGGTTTCAGTGTTTCCTGCAGATGAAGCTGCATTAAAGCGTCTCTTCATTCAGATTTCGGACTAAGACGTCCAAACCAGGACAAGCAGACCACAAGTCTCCACGTACAGTTTGAATATTCTACCAGCACCAGAACCAGAACCAGAACCAGGAGGAACCAGAGTACGGGGTCTGTCTTTACCTGCGGTTGCTGAGGGATGTTAAAGCCGGGATCTCTGGGTCCGACGCTGACGAACCGCTGGGCTGGAGACGTGGTCGGGGTGGAGTAGGCTGCAGACACAAAAACACAAAGAGCTGTTGGAGACACATCCAGCATGGAGGAACATCTAGTAGCTGGAGATACATCCAGCATGGAGGAACATCTAGTAGCTGGAGATACATCCAGCATGGAGGAACATCTAGTAGCTGGAGATACATCCAGCATGGAGGAACATCTAGTAGCTGGAGATACATCCAGCATGGAGGAACATCTAGTAGCTGGAGATACATCCAGCATGGAGGAACATCTAGTAGCTGGAGATACATCCAGCATGGAGGAACATCTAGTAGCTGGAGATACATCCAGCATGGAGGAACATCTAGTAGCTGGAGATACATCCAGCATGGTGGAACGTCTAGTAGCTGGAGATACATCCAGCATGGTGGAACGTCTAGTAGCTGGAGATACATCCAGCATGGAGGAACGTCTAGTAGCTGGAGATACATCCAGCATGGTGGAACGTCTAGTAGCTGGAGATACATCCAGCATGGTGGAACGTCTAGTAGCTGGAGATACATCCAGCATGGTGGAACGTCTAGTAGCTGGAGATACATCCAGCATGGAGGAACATCTAGT
The DNA here is from genome assembly GCA_024666655.1 of Dascyllus trimaculatus. Taxonomy (NCBI): domain Eukaryota; kingdom Metazoa; phylum Chordata; class Actinopteri; family Pomacentridae; genus Dascyllus; species Dascyllus trimaculatus. The sequence continues at coordinate 37,104,722 of CM045446.1, read as the reverse complement.
AGCTGGAGACACATCCAGCATGGAGGAAAATCTAGTAGCTGGAGATACATCCAGCATGGTGGAACATCTAGTAGCTGGAGATACATCCAGCATGGTGGAACATCTAGTAGCTGGAGATACATCCAGCATGGAGGAACGTCTAGTAGCTGGAGATACATCCAGCATGGAGGAACGTCTAGTAGCTGGAGATACATCCAGCATGGTGGAACGTCTAGTAGCTGGAGATACATCCAGCATGGAGGAACGTCTAGCAGCTGGAGATACATCCAGCATGGAGGAACATCTAGTAGCTGGAGATACATCCAGCATGGAGGAACATCTAGTAGCTGGAGATACATCCAGCATGGAGGAACATCTAGCAGCTGGAGATACATCCAGCATGGAGGAACATCTAGCAGCTGGAGATACATCCAGCATGGAGGAACATCTAGCAGCTGGAGATACATCCAGCATGGAGGAACATCTAGTAGCTGGAGATACATCCAGCATGGAGGAACATCTAGCAGCTGGAGATACATCCAGCATGGAGGAACATCTAGTAGCTGGAGATACATCCAGCATGGAGGAACATCTAGTAGCTGGAGATACATCCAGCATGGAGGAACATCTAGTAGCTGAAGATACATCCAGCATGGAGGAACATCTAGTAGCTGGAGGAACATCTCCCTACAGCTGATGAGGCTGGAACATGGAGGTAGATCAACATTTACAGGACGAGGAGACACTAGTCCAGAGTTTAAACATCTGAGGACGCTGGACATGAAGAGACAATGATCAGGTTTTACTCTGTGTCCAGAATGTGGTTAGCCTAGCTTAGCACAAAGACTGGCAGTGGAGGGAAACTGTTAGCGTAGCTTCATCAGAGAGGAAGAATTCACCTGTTAGTTTGGATCTAAGCTGCTGCTCACAGCGTTGACACATACATAAAAGTTTTGAAAGACTTCTAGGAATTCTTCAGAAGATCTGGGTCACAGCGAAGATGTCAAAAACAGGAGCATCAAATAAACAAATAAATATAGATCTATAAATCCACATGTTGTTGATGAGCATTAGCAGGATTAAATATTCTGGCACGGACTCGGTCTGTTTTTGCCAAATGAGAAGAAGCATCAGTGAAGCCTGCAGTCAAACATAATCCCACAGTTCACTTTATCACAGGTCTAACATGAAGTAAATGTTAGATTAATAACTAAAACCTCTTTGTTATGGGGGCGTTTCAGCCTGCAGGGAGACGCTTCAAACTTCTGCTGATCTCTATATGTGAGCAGATTAAAGTTTAGGATGTTTAAATGTGTCTGTGACTCACTGGGGGAGGTGGGGGAGTTTCCTCCCCCCTCGGTGGAGGAGGTGGAGGGCGGCTTGGCGTCGACGGGCAGCGGGACGGGACGAGCCATCGGGGGAGGCGGAGGGGGAGGCAGCATGGGCGTCGGCAGGAAGGGGTTGTGCACCTTTCCCTGGGAGCTACCATTCGGCTGCAGGGGGAGGGGGGAGGTTAGAATACAAATACACACAATACACAAAAAATACACACAAATATACATAAACACACACACATATAGACACACATGTACACACATATAGACACACATGTACACACATATAGACACACATGTACACACATATAGACACACATGTACACACATCGTCACGGTGCTTCATCCAGAAACAGCAACAGGTCGAACACACAGCAAACCTGTAACAGCTCAACTCTGCTGCCCTCACAGTGTGTGTGTGATTTTATGTGCGTATGTGTGTGTGTGTCAGTGTGTGTGTGTGTCAGTGTGTGTGTGTGTGTGTGTGTGTGTGTGTGTGTGTGTGTGTGTCAGCAGTTTTCTCTCTCTGGTCATAAAGAATTCTGCTGCTGTTGGCATTTTATCCTGCTAATCTATAAGCATAATACCGGAGGAGCTGCACCTTCTCCGGCTCTGCCTCCACTCTGCTCTCTGCAGCAACATACCTGCTCTGTTCTCTGTACAGGTGAGTCTGTTTACACCTGCATCGTCGGGCTGCAGCAGCTGATCGTAAATCCATCAGTAAAGGTGTGTTTTCTCCACACAGTGAAAAACGACCAAAGAACTCGCTGTAAATAACTGTTTTCTACAGCAGGACCTTACGGGTCATTTTAGGGCAATCTGTGTACCTACCTACCTACCTAAGAATCTACCTACCTACCTACCTAAGAATCTACACACCTACCTACCTACCTACCTACCTACCTACCTACCTCCCAGATCTACCACCCAAAGAATCTTCCTGAGAGTGTACCTACCTACATACTGTTGACCTACCTACCTACCTGAGAATCTACCTACCTACCTACCTACCTACCTAACTCCCAGATCTACTGACCTAAGAATCCAACTACCTAACTTCCTGAGAGTGTACCTACCTACATACTGTTGACCTACTTACCTACCTACCTACCTACCTAAGAATCTACCTACCTACCTTTCTTCCTACCTCCCAGATCTACCTAAGAATCTACGTACCTACCTACCTACCTACCTGAGAATCTGCCTACCTACCTGGGAATCTACCTACCAAAAAATCTACCTACCTACCGACCTACCTACATATCTACCTACCTACCTAACTACCTTCCTACCTACTTCCCTGATCTACGGGCCTAAGACTCCGACTGCCTAACTTCCTGAGAGTGTACCTACCTACATACTGCTTACCTACCTACCTAAGAATCTACCTACCTACCTACCTCCTGGATCTACGGACCTAAGACTCCAACTGCCTACCTTCCTGAGAGTGTATCTACCTACATACTGCTTACCTACCTACCTACCTACCTAAGAATCTACCTACCTACATACCTACCTACCTCCCAGATCTACTGACCTAAGACTCCAACTGCCTAACTTCCTGAAAGTGTACCTACCTACATACTGCTTACCTACCTACCTACCTACCTAAGAATCTACCTACCTACATACCTACCTACCTCCCGGATCTACTGACCTAAGACTCCAACTGCCTAACTTCCTGAAAGTGTACCTACCTACATACTGCTTACCTACCTACCTACCTACCTACCTAAGAATCTACCTACCTACATACCTACCTACCTCCCGGATCTATTGACCTAAGACTCCAACTGCCTACCTTCCTGAGAGTGTACCTACCTACATACTGCTTACCTACCTACCTACCTACCTAAGAATCTACCTACCTACATACCTACCTACCTCCCGGATCTACTGACCTAAGACTCCAACTGCCTAACTTCCTGAAAGTGTACCTACCTACATACTGCTTACCTACCTACCTAAGAATCTACCTACCTACCTACCTCCTGGATCTACGGACCTAAGACTCCAACTGCCTACCTTCCTGAGAGTGTACCTACCTACATACTGCTTACCTACCTACCTACCTACCTAAGAATCTACCTACCTACATACCTACCTACCTCCCGGATCTACCGACCTAAGACTCCAACTGCCTAACTTCCTGAGAGTGTACCTACATACTGCTTACCTACCTACCTACCTAAGAATAAACCTACCTACCTGAGAATCTACCTACCTACATACCTACCTACCTCCCGGATCTACTGACCTAAGAATCCAACTGCCTACCTTCCTGAGAGTGTACCTACCTACATACTGTTTACCTACCTACCTAGGAATCTACCTACCTACCTTGTTGGTGTCTCTCTGCGGTTCACAAACAAAGAGAAGACAAAGAGCGACCACACATCCATTCTGAACCAAAAGTGAAAAACCTTCATCGAGTGCCGTCAACCAACAACTCCTGTTCCTGTACAACTAAACTGCATTGAAAGCTTTTAGCTGCAGGAACTTTCAGATAGTTTTACTGTGACCTGAACCTTTGAGTGTGTTCCGACGCCTAGAATTGTCCCTGTAGAACCTTCAGGGAGAAAAAAAGTTCCTACTCCAGGGCAGGTTCTTCTGAAAAACTACTGGGCCATGTTTCCTGGGCTGCAGGAGCTCTGGGAGCAGAGCGTCACTGCACAAGGGCTCTGATGGAGACTTAAGGTTTAGATTTTCACCAGCAAAGTCTCTGAATGTTTGGTTCAAGACATCCATCACCGACCATGAGAAGCTGCAGCATCATGTGTCTGGATCTACATGTGCTCACAGATGAACTGATAACATCTGCATCATGGTGAATATCCAGATGTGCACATCTGCACACATTTCCATCAGCATCCATGTGTCACATGACCTGCTGATGGATGACACACTGCTTGTCCAATCATGTCGTCTGTTTATTCCTGCAGCAGGTGTAACCAGGTGTGGACATTCAGGTACGACAGCCTGAGGGGGCGTGGCCTTATAATCAGGGTGGTCCTATATTTGGGCCGATACAGTGGAAATTAAAAGGCAGCAGATGCAGTGTTTGTGTGTGTGGTTGGGGTGGTGGAGGGTGTATTGATTCAGTGTCTAGACGCAGATATATCAACTATCTCACTGCAGACAGGCCACACACACACACACACACACACACACACACACACACACACACACACACACACACACACACACACACACACACACACACGCTGCTGCAGCAACCCTGCAAACAGATACTGATCCACCTGCAGAGGCTGGAAACCCCAGATCAGATCTGTGTGTGTGTCTATTTATCTGTGTCAGTGTGTGTGTATTTGTGCATCTGTATTTGTGTGTATGCATGTATATATTTGTGTATATGTGTGAGTGTGTGTATATATTTGTGTATTAGTGTGTAGTGCATTGTGTGTGTGTATTAGTGTATATTCGTGTGAGTGAGTGTCTGTATATACTTGTGTAACAGTGTGTATGAGTGTACTGTGTGTGTGTTTTTGTCTATCAGTGTGTATGAGTGTACTGTGTGTGTGTGTGCTTACGTTGAGGAAGCCCACCTGTCCGGCCTGCTGGGCGGAGTCAGGACAGACCAGCTGGACGAACTCCTTGAGCGTCTCCTGGGGGTGGTACCTGATGGCTGGGTGGGAGAAGTAGGAGCCGGGCTGCTGCAGGATGGGGGAGGAGGAGAAGTGGAGGCTGGAGGGGGGAGCGTGGGGGCTGGCTGTGGGGGAGGAGGGGGGGAGAGAGAGAGGGGGAGACAGTTAATAACACACCGAGGGGCGGGGCTTAATATGATAATCATTAATTCAAGTTATTAAAGGGGCGGGGCTGCACATGCAAACACATGATGATGGACACACGGCAGATGGACCAATCACAGCAGACAGCACCGCCCACGCCAGCTGTCAATCAAAACATGTGACGAGGAGAGCGAACATCGTTTCGGTTCCTCCTCCTCCTCGTCTCCTCTCCTCCCTTGTTTCTCCCTCGTCTCCTTTTTTCCTTTCCTCATCTCCTCCCTTGTTTCCTTTCCTTATCTCCTCTCCTTTCTTGTCTCCTCCTTTCCCCTCTGCCTTTCTCTTGTCTCCTCTCCTCTAATTAAGCCCCTAATTGGTCAGGTGTGTAATTGCTCGTTAGCTGAGGCCTCGTTAAGGAGCTGTGAGGAGGGAGAGAGACATCAGGAATGGAGGCAGAGAATACACTGTAAAAAATCCTTGGAAAAGATGTAAAAGTGAGGCGGCAAAGGTGTCTGAAGAAAATATGATAAAAAGAAACTGCAAAAAATCTGAAAGTGACAGCAAAATATAAAATAATGACTTCTTTTAGCCGATTCAAATCCAGTGACAGGGTACAGTTTTACAGTTCAACAGAACAAATGAATACAGGAGAAGATACAGATGTTTGATGTTATTTACAGTTTGGGTTTTCTAGGACAAAACTTCATTATTTATTACTATCTGTAGTTCAACAAAACAGGATAAAAACTCTAAAATAATTCTAAACTGTTCAAAAAACGTCCGCGAGCTGTTCTAAATGCTCCTTTTTTACAGTGTAGAGAGACAGTCGAACTGATAGAGAGACATTTAAAAGTACAGAGAGAGGAGAGAGAGAGAGTTAAAGCTGCTGCACTAATTCACTTAAAGTCTGCTGTGATTTATCACTCTGACAATACACACCGACCGAGTGTGTGTCTGTGTTACTGTGTGTGTTACTGTGTGTGTGTTACTGTGTGTGTGTGTGTGTGTGTGTGTGTGTGTGCCCTGCAGCCAATGTATTTACAGTAATCATTGAATGGATGGCTTTCTCTGCCCTCTGTCTTTCTGTTGTAACCGCACACACACACACACACACACACACACACACACACACACACACACACACACACACACACACACACAGTAACACGCACGCATGCACACACACACACACACACACACACTACACACTAATAGAAATGATCTCACTCAGTGTGCAGGCATGCCTAACCACCTGTGTGTCTCTGAGTGTGTGTGTCTATGTGTGTGTGTCTCTGAGTGTGTGTGTGTGTAGCAACGATCGAGCAACAGTTCTTGTGTTTTGTTTTATTGCAGGTCAGAAATGTGTGACGTTGGACGTGTGCAACATTTTTTTTTACCTGTAAAGAGGCAACTCAAAAACACACATTAATACACACCAACTCGTAACACACACACACACACACACACACACACACACACACACACCAAAACAACACACGGCATTTGTTTGTTTATGTTGCCGGGGCAACCGCGTCCATCCACAGTGTTAGCTGAGCGGCTAACTCTCACCTGGGTCCCGACCAGGTGTTAAATTATCCTTCAAAACAGGACTGCATGAAATCAAAGCTTTAAAAACAGGTGAACTAATTATCTGGACAATTTGTGGCTCATTGATATATTTTATATTTATATATTTATATATATTTTATATTTATATATTTATATATTTCCTGTTTTGTTTCAGTAAAATCACCTGACATTATTAGGTGATTGTTTGCCAACGTTCACTGCAAAACATTAAGACAAATGGAAAATAACAAGTCCTGTAATGTTTAATATGCATATATATATTTGTGGTGTCATAAATTAACTTGTATAATTTAAAACCAAGCTTTTCATTAAACTGGAGTAATTATCCTGGTAGGGAGGAGCGCCGGCTGTCAGAAACCATCCTGTTACATATCATAACTATTCTTTAACGTACGATTTTTAGTCCTCGCTGCCAGATTTTAAGATTCCTTACAGTTTGTTTTTTACAGTGTATGAAAACAATAGCGCAGACCGATGATTCTCCATCACCAGCTGTATCTGTGGCGTCTGATTTAATATCGATCTCCTGTGTTTCTGCAGGCCGACGTTAAAAAGGAGGATTTTCCTCTAACAGCAGAGTGTGTGGTACTGAGGACCGGCGGCCTGCATGTCGAACACAGAAGAAAGAGCCGGGATTAGTTCCACTTTGCAAATTGCCTCGCTTCACTGCCTCCTCCCCCTCCCCCTCCTCCTCCCCCCTCCTCCTCCCCCTCCCCCTCCTCCTCCTCCTCCTCCTCCTCCTCCTCCTCCCCACTGCCAACTTTTCCTTGAAGAAGATATTCACCATCAGGAGGTGGATTGATAAACGATACGAAGGAGGTGAAGAATTAAAGAAGCACAGCTCCTTCATTTTCAGTCCTGCAGGAGGAGGAGGGGAAGGAGGGGGTGAAGAAGAGGAGGATGGAGGAGGAGATGAGGAGGTGGCAGGAGGAGAGGTGGACTAACAGGGAGGGAGGACCTTGAAGAGGAGGACAGACGGATGTTTGGACCACAGACTAATCCTGTGGAACCTCCTGGAGAAGATCCAGATCAGCAGCTCGCAGCGTCTCGAGGAGGATTAATGAAACCATATTTTAGTCAGAAAACTCCACCTTTAAGCCCTGCAGGAGTTCATCAGCTCACAACTCGCTTCAATCCTCTAATCTGCCCGACGCGAGCAGGATTTTCCTCCCACGATGCTGGAAAACGTTCAGGAACAAACAGCAGCTGGAGCACAGAGCGACGCCGCTCAGCTCCACCTCAGAGCTGCTGCTCCCTCAGAGCGGATGGATGGATGCTCAGTTCAATGGATGAATGAGGAAACCTGCAGCAGGAGGAGGTCGGGGCGGATGGAGGGCGACCGCGGTGTTAACTTTAGCACCTTAACTCATCGACAGAAACATGATTCATGACTTTCGCTGTAATTTGGGAGTGACGCTGTTTTCAGTTCGGTTTGATGAACCTTCATCAGCTGCCTGAACCTGAACCTGAACCTGAACCTGAACCAGACCTGTTCATAAAACCTCCTGGTTCTACTGTCAATAAAACACCTGCAAACAAGCCTCAATGAACCAGTCAAACAACAGCATCACAATGAAGCTAAAAGGTGTGAAAACAAATGCAAATATCTGTAAATAATAATATCTTCAGCAGGTTGGAACTTCAGCTGTTGCTTTAAATGAGATGTTTGAATACCAGCTTCAGTATCACGAGTTTACATGACTTAACGTACGTCTCTGTTCCAGTCTTATTATCATTTATAGTAATAAATAATAATTAATATGTCTTATCTGAAACTATTCTGCTGGTCGTTGATAAAAGTCGAGGCGTCCAACAGGAACAGCTCACTGACAACAAACACATCACTTCTGAGGACATCAGCTCTTCTTCTGTTCATGACTTCCACCAAAAATCTAATGACTCACAAAGTGTGAAGATGTATGTCTCCATAACATAGTAACACACACACACACACACACACACACACACACACACACACACACACACACACACACAGGCAAAGTGTGTTTATGTGCAGTGAACGGTTTCAATCAATCAGAAGATAAAAAAGGAGCAACAGGAAGAATTGAGGTTAATGGGGGCGGGGCATAAAGGTGAGTGGGGGAGGGGGTGGTGTGTAGGGGATGTGACACTCACACACATGCACACACACACAGCCCTGCCTGAAGCCTACAGGTGTGTGTGTCTCCAGGTGAGTCCACCTGACAAAACCCACAGGTACGGAGGGGGAGGGGGGGGGGAGGAGGTGCGTGGGGGAGGCAGGTGAGGAGGGTGAGGCAGGTGTGGTTGACCTCACCTCGAGGCCCGGTAATGACGGGCCGGTGGTGGTGTGTGAAAGCCGTTCGGGGGGAGGAGGAGGAAGTAGAGGAGGAAGTGGAGGCGGCGCCGCAGAAACCGGACTTCTCTGACTTCTTCAGAGCGCCGGCGGCCGGCGACGGCATCCCTGCCAAGAACCATGATGAGGAGCGTCAGTAGCAGGTATGACTACACCTGTACACCTCCAGAGGGGAGGAGGGGGGAGGAGGGGGACTGTGGGCGGAGTCTGTACATCAGGGGGAGGAGCTTATGGACGGAGGCTGCAGGGCGTCACAGGGACAGGTGATAGCAGGACGTGAATTTAAGTGTTTTGATGTTAACAAAATGGTGTCAGAGATTGAAAAATAAAATAAAAATAAAAGAAAAACATGTAATTAAATATTTCCTAAACTGCTGTTAATTAATGCATCAACTGAGTTTTACCATAAAACTTTTTTAGCAATTAAAATGATTTTTTTTCGTGCTACAGAAGTGAAACGAAGCTTTGTTGTGATAAATATGAATGAATATAAATAGATTAAGTAGAATTTTAGCAAAAAATATATATATATATTAACACAAATTAAACAATAAATAAATAATGTAGTAAACTGGTATTAAATTATTTTATTTTATTGATTTACGATAAGTAAAAATCTGTAGAATTCTGCGACATTATAGGGACCAAAAGAAGAAACACCTCAACAAAACAAAGAAACAAAACATTCTAACAACAGAACATTATGTTGTACAATAATGAGATATTCCAGTGATCCAACCCTGCAGCCAGCTGGAGGCTGTTTACACTGCAGGACTGATGGAGTAACTGAACACAGTGGTTTGAGTACTTTTACTGCAGTAAAGAAGCTGAGTACTTGTTTCTCTGCAGATGATTGGAAATAAGATGAGTCCAGTAGGTTCTCTGTTTGGAGGTGAAACAGACCATCAGAAATGAAGTGAAGCAGCTCAATCTGGGATTAACCTGGAGGGGGCGGGGCTTAAAGGGTGGGGGTGGGGTTGGTGAATGTGTGTGTGTGTGTGTGTGTGTGTGTGTGAAGAGGTTTTGTCAGGTGGAATCCAAGTTGAATCTGTTCAGCACTTTCTCTTCCCTCACACTGTTTAAACCATCATCTATCTATTATCTATCTATAATCTATTATCTATAATCTATCTATCATCCATCCATCCATCCATCCATCATCATCCATCCATCATCATCCATCCATCTATCATCCATCCATCCATCCATCATCCATCCATCTATCATCCATCCATCCATCCATCCATCATCATCCATCCATCATCCATCATCATCCATCCATCATCATCCATCCATCATCCATCCATCCATCCATCCATCTATCATCCATCCATCCATCCATCCATCATCCATCCATCCATCCATCCATCATCATCCATCCATCATCCATCATCCATCCATCCATCTATCATCCATCCATCCATCATCATCCATCCATCCATCCATCCATCATCATCCATCCATCATCATCCATCCATCCATCCATCATCATCCATCCATCATCATCCATCCATCATCCATCCATCCATCCATCCATCCATCCATCCATCATCATCCATCCATCCATTATCCATCAACAAAGTTCACCATATACTAAAGTAGCTTTTTAAAACTCTATTGTTCTGTTTGTTCTGGTCTCTGAGTTAACTTGAGGCTGTCGGCTCTACCATGGAAACAGGAAGACTGAGGAACCAATCACAGAGAAAATCCTGTCAACGTTCCTGCTGTGGAGATCTACTAGAACATATTCACTCTTTACCAGTCCTGTAGCAGCGTGTCTCAGCTGAATATGAAAAGGCTGTTAAATCAAAGTGACCAGAGCACAAACATCTGGAAGAAACACATGAAAACTAACTCATCCACTGTCGGTTCATGGATGTGGAGCGTCTCCTGACAGCAGCCGGACACCAGAACATGTGAAGCTCTGAACTGTCTCCTAACACTGTCAGTTTATCTACACAATCACACACAAGACAACACAACTAACACACACACACAGACAAAACTAACACACCACATTCACAGTTTTGTATTGTACACATGAAGAGGAATCACTGTTTTATTGTGTTTAGTCAACAAATACACACCTATTTATGAATCACACACACACATGAAACCTAATACACACACACACACACACACACACATTGTGCACAGTGCTGCAGCATTTTTTCCCTACAAACACCGACCGATAAACAAACAGCCATGATGATGTCATCAGCATGCTGCCAGGTGGGCGGAGTCAGGAAGTGAAGGAGGAAGTAATGGGAGGGGCCACGAGACCGAAACCAAGACAGTGAAAAAGGAAAGGAGAGGAAACAAGGAGGCAAGGAGACAGGTGAAGGATACGAGGAGGGGAGGAGGAGACAGACGAGGTTCGAGGAGCTCGGCAGGAGGAGAAACCAAAAACGTCACAACACCGAACGACAGACCAAAGACCACCACGTATCTGTCCGTCACCAGGTGAAGGTGAGGCAGAGAGGACGTGAAGGAGGTGAAGGAGGTGAGGAGGACAGGTGGAGGAGGAGGTGGCGGCTTCACAGACAGGTAAACAGCGAATAAAAAGGCGTGTTGACGTCTTTACCTTGTCGGGAGATGAACGAGCTAGCTAGAGAGCCACGCAGCTTATATCCAGCTATCCAACGCAAGAGGAAGGAAACGAAAAGAAAGAAGAAGAAGAGGAAGAAGCATGAATATACAGAACATACAGACGGACGGACAGAGAAGAAGAAGAAGAAGAAGAAAGAGCCGAAACAAAAAGAAGAAGCATGAAAGTACTGAGAGAAACAAAGATGGTGGCAGCAGCTCAACACTGTCTATTAATGCTCCTTAGTGTTTGCAAAGACATGCTTTATACTCATAGTTTTATCATTTATATATGTATCAAAATCTAATTTCTATAAAAACAAAACAATGAAATTATGTGAGAAATAAACCAACATTAAATAAGAAATATATATTCTAATTAATTAAACTGTGATGACTGTCCTGTTTTAATATCAGTAACATGTGTGTGTAACATAAAACAGGCTGTACTCCAGACTTCTTCTGCATGTTATATAATAAATAATAATATATAATAATATAAGTAAAATGCTGAATTAACACAGCTAATGTAAGAAAGGTTGACAAATAAAATGAACTCGACATGATTTTCATGTTCAGTATAAAACTAATGTTGTTGACGTGACGACAGATCAGCGTCTCCTCCTCCTTCGTTTGTTTGCAGATGTTTTATGTAAAAGCAGCTGAACAAAAGAATCTGGATAAACAAAAAGAAGAGATGTGGAAATGCAAAACAGATTTAAGATGCATTAGCGGATAATTCTACAACATGTTCCTCCTGCACTGAGTTAAATGTGCAAACAGAACAAAGCTTCACCTGTTTGAGGAGCTTTTATTCTACACGTGTTCACGAGTCTGAACCACAGCACAAGATCTATTAGACTCACAATAAAAGCTGTAAAACTGTGAGCTGCTTTTATTCTGTTGACCTCTTCCTTCCCAGTCATGTGACTTTCTTTCCGTTTTGAGGTTCATATTTTTCTGTTCCTTTTCTGTCGCTGTTTGTTTTTGCTCCAGAGCTTCTTAACTGAAGTGGAATATTATGGGACCTTTAAATAAAACAATCCAGCCATGATGTTGTTTTAAAATGATTTACAAAGATAATAAGAATATTCTACATTTGACCAAACAGCCCTTCCTGCTGAGCAGAAGCTGCTGCTAATAATTTATAATCAAATATGAGAAACTCTGCTGGAAAAACCAGATTTCAAACTTTATTTTCACACTTTGGTTCATTTCTGTGGCTTTATGCTCCAAACACTTCTTGTTAAGTTGATTTAATAAGGAAAGGTTGAGGTTTACTACGACAATAACTAGAACATTTCACAAAACACTGCATTTTAAAGAAGTTCTGTCTGTGTGTGTTTCATGATGATCTTAATCACATAGGTTGTCAGGTATGTAAGGAAACATCAGGACTTTCTGTCCTGGTTAGTTTTCGGTTCGATGCTGTTTGAGGTTTAAATCTCTCTAAACACAAAGCTCTGGTTGTTTTCTGTCATCAGGCTCCAGAGTTCCTCAGAAAACCCTGGAAGACTTAAACATCTCAGAGTTTTACAGCCTGTTGTGTGTAATTACTATGTTCTGTCCTGTGAAGTGTTTTTGTTTGACTCTATGCTGCTCACAGACAAACTGAGCTCCACCTTCTTGCTGCCTGAGTCCTCCTCAGGTGTCCACACTCACACTATGAAGCTTCGCTCCTTCAGAGCGGCAGGTTAACTTCTGTGAGGTGTGATGTCTGTATGGTGGAGGTGGGGGGCGGGTGTTAAGGTAGAGGGAGGTGGGGGTTATTAGATGGCAGGGCTGTTATTGGTTGAGGGGTGTGGTTGCCGTGGCGACAGCGTACCTGGCTCCACGTCGTGCCAGCTGCTGGCCTGGCTGCCGCTGCCCGGAGACCGGCCCTGGCTGGGGTAGTAGGACTCCTCCCCGGGACTGTCCACGTCCTCCTCCATGCACTTTATCCTCTTGGCAGAGCTGCACACAAACACAGGGACAGCATCACCACCGAGCCTCATGGCTGCTGCTCCGTCACATTTTTATTCACTGTGCTTCATTTTTCACCGCAGCTCTGTGTAAACAGAACAACATGGAGACGGACGGAGAGCTCCGAGGTGTCTGGAAAAATCCTGGAAAAGTCTCTTCTGTGTTCCAGGAACAGAAAACAAACTCAGACGTCTGAGGTCAAAACACAGCGACAGTCTGAGGGATCCTGAAAAGACCTCAGAGGCAACATTAAACACAGTTTAATGGGCCCTGAAGCACCGAGATGAATCAAGTTTTATTAACAGAAAGCTCTCAATAAAGCCTCTAACAGAGTGTCGTTTACACAGCCAGGTGGAGCTGCAGGAATTAAAGTCAATGTGACCTGATAGAGAGATCAGACCCTCCTGAAGCCAGTAAATCAAACACTGTAAACAGTCTGTAAGACGACTGTTGAGGCTGGTTTTATTTACAGTTTTTACCTGTTTCTTCTGTTGACGTGTGAATTATTATTACCTGTCTGTGATTTTATGAGTTTATCTGTTTAACCTCAAAGTAACAATGAAAGATTTTAAAAATTACAGTTAAAATGTTTTTTTCCTCTTACAGAGCAGAAAACGGTTCATCATGATACATAAATACAGAATGTGTGTGTGTGTGTGTGTGTGTGTGTGTGTGTGTGTGTGTGTGTGTGTGTGACCTGCTGTACACTGAGATGTGTACGTATGAATGAAGCCTCTTTGACATGAGTAAAGACTTAAATATTTCCATATGGATCTGTTTCACTGCCTCGCAGCGGTGTGTGTGTGTGTGTGTGTGTGTGTGTGCGAGTATGTGTGCGAGTGTGTGTGTGTGTGTGTGTGTGGGAGGTCTCTAGAGAGTGTGTGTGTGGAGTCAGAGTGTAAGAAGACAGAGGACACACACACTCTCTCGGTGTGTGTGCTGCAGGGCAGGTATCTCAGCAGACAGACAGACGACTCTTGCGACCGCATCGATTTACCAGAAGAGGTCAGGGCAACCGCTGCGAGCGCCGCAGCGTGCACGGCTTCCTGCGTCTGCATGGATAAATTTTAGGAAGGAAACCCGCATCCTTCAGGACAGGCCTGGTTTGGGAGGACGGTCCTGGTTTGGGAGGACGGTCCTGGTTTGGGAGGACAGTGTGTCTGTGTGTGTCTGTGTGTGTCTGTGTGTGTCTGTGTGTGTGGAGGAGGAGTCTACTAGTGTTTATGTGGACCAGCATCAGAAGGAAACTAGCGTCTTGAGGACAGTCCTGGTTTGGGAGGACGGTCAGTTTTGTGTGTCTGTGTGTTGGTTTGTGTGTTTGTGTATGTACCTGGAGGAGGAGGTGCTGGGCAGTGGTCTCCTCATGGCTCCTGGACTCATGCTGTAGTAGGAGGAGCTGTCCAGGTCGGCCAGAGAGAAGTTTGGACCGGTGCCGGCTGCGATGGGAGCTGAAGGACAGACAGACAGATAGAGAGTCAGACAGTTAGACATGTTTCAATGCTTTAACTGATGAATTGTCTTTGCAGGTAAATTCTTCAACTTCAGTTGGTCATGTGACTTTAATGTCTGCAGGATCGCTGGATGTGTTAAGTTTAATTTAAAACTAGTTCATGATCTTCGTTCAGGCTGTGACACGCGGCCCACATACTAAAGACTTGTGTTAATATTTTGCTTTATACAGAATTAATATCCTGTTAGTGAGCTTCAGAACGTTTTTACACGTCAGGTTTAAACTAGTCAAACAGTCGTCTGGTGTCTGCATTTAAAGCTGGTCAATGAACGACTCACACAGTCGGATGCTTGAAGTTTAAATGTTTAAAAGTCTGAATCTGCAGGAGTTAAAAACGTTCATCTTGGAGCTTCACTACTTTACTGCAGGTTTAGTTTAAAATCAAACTGGAACTGAGTGTTGATGCTCTCATTAATCAGTGAACGCCGAGGCTTTAACTTAATGTTGAAAAGTACTGCACTGTATAAAATACAAGTAAATGAACAGCGAAGGTCTGTAAAATAATCACATTTATAGTAGGTTTAAATGCAGCAAAAGATCTGTAATTTTACAGTCACCCATAGTAAAAGGACAAATTAGTTCTTCTAAAAATACTGAGGTTACATTATTCACAGTTTTGTAAATCAATACTTTTTTATGTGATTTCATTCGTTATTATATGTAATTAAACAAAACTGATAAAAGATGTAAAATAACAACTTGAAATTTTTAAACCATTTTTTAACATACATAATTTTCCTTAGAAATTACCGCAAAAGAAACAACAATAAAACTGTGCAAAGGAAAAGGAAGAATGTCTGGCAGTAAGGGTGTCAGAAAATACAGTTAAGAACAGAAATAATACTGGAAACACTCAAAACTGTAAAAATAATGGCAAATATCTGTAAAATAATTCTGTTTTCGCTGATTTAAATACAGCGTGGTCGTTATCTATGGTTAACGTGTTTAAAGCATGATGTCTGTAGGGTCGCGGTAAACGGCTGCAGGTACGGTGTATTTTCAGGCTGCTGATCTGAGGGGGAGTGAGCGCTCTGCGGCCTCCTATCTCTGCAGGGCAGACAGACACAGTGATGGATAGATGGAGGGAAGCTCACGGTGCTGAGCTCAGCATTAAACTACAGCAGCTCCTCCTCCTCCTCCTCCTTTCATCCCATCACACCGTCATGCTCTCTGTCAATAAAGCGATGTAGAGGAGGGATGAAGGAGGGGGAGGCTGGAGGCGAGGGGATAGACGGATGTCCGGGTTTGAAGCTGATTGCTGCCTTTGTTCAGCAGGATTTTCAAATTGAAGCATTTGACAACAAAGAGCCCGATCCCTCTCTCTCTCTCCCCGCCTGCCTCACATTCATTTCATGCTCGCTCGCCCATCTCTCAGTGAAAACCCTCACAGGCCTTTGTGGATGAGCTGATCCCCAGAGAGGAGAGGGGAGGAAGGAGGATGAAGAGGAGGTGGATGGCAGGAGGTGGACAGATCAGAGAGGACGAAGAGCAGCTTCAGAGATGCTAACGTCTCAGCTAACTGCTTCATATGTTATATAACAAACATCAGCTGCTAATATTTAACATGTCAACAACAACAAGGAGCTGCTCAGCTTCATCAGAGCAGCAAAACTCTGAGATTCTATAGTTTACAAAAACATAAAAACCTGAACCAACACGTCTCCTCATCCTGGAGATATGATCTACCCCCATGAACCATCAGCTGTAGGAAGATGTTCCTCCATGCTGGATGTATCTCCAGCTACTAGATGTTCCTCCATGCTGGATGTATCTCCAGCTACTAGATGTTCCTCCATGCTGGATGTATCTCCAGCTACTAGATGTTCCTCCATGCTGGATGTATCTCCATCTACTAGATGTTCCTCCATGCTGGATGTATCTCCAGCTACTAGACGTTCCTCCATGCTGGATGTATCTCCAGCTACTAGATGTTCCTCCATGCTGGATGTATCTCCAGCTACTAGATGTTCCTCCATGCTGGATGTATCTCCAGCTACTAGATGTTCCTCCGTGCTGGATGTATCTCCGGCTACTAGATGTTCCTCCATGCTGGATGTATCTCCAGCTACTAGATGTTCCTCCATGCTGGATGTATCTCCAGCTACTAGATGTTCCTCCATGCTGGATGTATCTCCAGCTACTAGATGTTCCTCCATGCTGGATGTATCTCCAGCTACTAGATGTTCCTCCATGCTGGATGCATCTCCAGCTACTAGATGTTCCTCCATGCTGGATGTATCTCCAGCTACTAGATGTTCCTCCATGCTGGATGTATCTCCAGCTACTAGATGTTCCTCCATGCTGGATGTATCTCCAGCTACTAGATGTTCCTCCATGCTGGATGTATCTCCAGCTACTAGATGTTCCTCCATGCTGGATGTATCTCCAGCTACTAGATGTTCCTCCATGCTGGATGTATCTCCAGCTACTAGATGTTCCTCCATGCTGATGATGTATCTCCAGCTACTAGATGTTCCTCCATGCTGGATGTATCTCCAGCTACTAGATGTTCCTCCATGCTGGATGTATCTCCAGCTACTAGATGTTCCTCCATGCTGGATGTATCTCCAGCTACTAGATGTTCCTCCATGCTGGATGTATCTCCAGCTACTAGATGTTCCTCCATGCTGGATGTATCTCCAGCTACTAGATGTTCCTCCATGCTGGATGTGTCTCCAGCTACTAGATGTTCCTCCATGCTGGATGTGTCTCCAGCTACTAGATGTTCCTCCATGCTGGATGTATCTCCAGCTACTAGATGTTCCTCCATGCTGGATGTATCTCCAGCTACTAGATGTTCCTCCATGCTGGATGTATCTCCAGCTACTGTCTCCTCTGTTCTCTGGTTCTGATGCTGCATTCATTCATGGATCCAGTAGGTTGGATTCTCCTCTCAGTCTCTCTGAGGAAACACTGCCTGCAGTTCAACCTGAACTCTCTCTGGATGCTGAGTCGGTCCTGGAGGACCAGAACCAGGAGGAGGAAGGTTGAATCTGGTTTTTTTTCCTGATGTTGAAACCAGGAGGACAACGATGACCTGGATGACATAGAACCTCCACAGACAGCTGACGGTTCTCCTTGGAGCTGGAGTGGTTTTGGTGTTTTGTTGACATGCAGGACGTCTCTGAGCCTGTCGGTGGTTTTGGTTCCCAGAGTCGGTCTAATCTGCTCCCTGGATGTTCTCTGGTCTGAAGCTGAGCTGTTTGCTGATGTTGTGGCTGCAGTGACGCCTGCGTCCTGCTGGGGGCGCTGGCAGCTCTGTACATCTGATGTGTGCTGATTTACATCTTCACTCGTTAGCTTGCTGCCAGTAGAAGAAGCTGCTGCCTCCCGTATTTGGATTCTGGAGCTGCTGCGGCGCCGACTGGCCTCCTGCCAGCTGGATCTGGGCTCCTCTCCCC
>CM045446.1:36981279-37083779 GCA_024666655.1 Dascyllus trimaculatus | reverse complement strand
AGGAGGGGGAGGCAAAGGGGGAGAGAGGTTTAATGTCAGAGCGTAGAGAGAGAGAGGGGGAGAGGAACGAGGGATGATTGAGGAGGAGAAGTCAGAATCCAGTGTGCAGAAATATACTGAAGTGACCAATTACATTTAGTGGAGCTGCTACGCTAACCCAGGCCTCAGCGCTCTCTCTCTTTGTGTGCTGCTTTAATAGGATATTGATCGACAGAGAGAGATTCGATTGGTCTGCCACGGGATTGTGTAATGGCTGCACAACGCCAAGGTCACCCGCTGTGTGTGTGTGTGTGTGTGTGTGTGTGTGTGTGTGTTCTGTTCAATACCCCCCTCGACCACATCTCATCTTCTGGTGAGCTATAGGCTTCAGTCACCCCTGCAGACCTCTGAGGGTGTGTGTGTGTGTGTGTGTGTGTGTGTGTGTGTGTGCGCTCAAAGACGACACACACACACACACGTTCATACAGGTGATTTTACAGGTTGCGTGTCAGAACAACATGAGGAAGTTCAGTTTAATTCTGAGGAGCCTTCAGTAAAAATTAACCCCTTCAAAATAAAACTTTAAACTAAGCAGACGTCTGTAAAATGGGGATTTAAATCCAGTTAAAACCATCTGTAAAAAAAACCTTGATGTGGACGTTATTAATAGTTATTTTTTACAGTTAACAAGTAAATTAATTTATAAAAAGCATGTAGCATTTAGACTTTTTCTTTGAAATTATGGCAGATAATTATTTTGTTATTGTCTGATTTAAATCCAGTTAAAACTATTCGTACGAACAGATTCCTGATGTGGACGTTATTCACAGTTTATTTTTACAGTTAAAGTAAATTAATTAGTTTCAGAAAACAGATTAATTCTGTAAAATAGCAGTCAGGAGTTTTTTTTCAGCTCCAAACAGACGTTTTCTTTTAAATCACGTCTTTTGGTTTCGGAGACCTTTAAAAAACCGAGGTTCAGGACTGAACCGATGGATCGTCGTGTTTCTGTAAAAGGAATCAGTTCATGGACCGATCTGAACAAAGAACCAAAGAGTCCAAATCAGACACCACATTTAAAAGGATAATTAAAGCCAATATGTTGAAGAAATATAATAAAATACGTCAGTTATGTTGGATCATCGTCATCTGTGTTGTTGGGAGCAGCATTAACTGAATTATAACTCAGGAACTAAATGATGTGAGACTGTCTGCTTTATTATATTATATATATTTTGTTGTTGTTTTTTAAAGTACATTCCTTTAAACTGATTTCTGGGGATAAAGATGCAGATAAAATAAGATTAGTCTTCTTTCTGCCTGCTTTCATTCTAGATCGGAGAACATTTGTATTTATATTAAACAGTTTTTTTTATTTTACAAATGAATAAAATACAGTAAAACAAAAAAAATACAGTAAAACTAACACACAGTCATCCATCGCCTCATCGCGGATTTTTAAATTGTACATATCTAATTTTGTATTTTGCATTGTATGGGTATCTTTACATATTTAATATTTTAATTATTTTGTGGTAAAATGAGCTTTATCCATCCTCAAAAACTAAAAACAACATAGAAACCAGCAGGCAGCCATGAAGAATTTATATGTTGTTAAAATTAATCAGGTTCTAGAGCACAGGAAGTGTTTATAAGAGCGTGAGGAGGATTTATAAAGCCTTAGAATATATATACAGGATAAAATAAATATGATGTCGCTGCTTCGAGGGTCTGGAACCAAACCGATGAAGAACCTCTGCAGCGTCGTTTTGTTCTTCTGTAAACTCTAAAGTCAGTGTTTCTGGGTTCTGATTAAACTCTGTTCAACCAACAAACTGCAGCGAGGGTTTGTGAATTAACTCGATCAGTAAGAATCACAAACAGAACCACCAACCAGCCCTTCATCAGACCCAGTACACTAAAACTGAAGGATCTGGTCGACTGCAAAACTATTCAAACCACGTCCAAAGTTAAAAACCAACAGCATCCAAAGGTTTTTCCAGCTGAGCGAAGGCAAACGTCACCTCCGAGGAATGTTCACGTCCATAAAACAACCAGCGAGAACCAACATGGAGTTAAATGAAGCAACAGCTGCAGGGATGAACTGAAACCACGGAAACAACAGGCAGGTTTAAACATCTTAACAGAGACAGAATGAAACCGAGGGGGGATCAGCCCCGTCACGGTCCTGTGTGTCCGGTGACGTCGTTTGTTTGGTTGTTTATTTCGGTTTGTTTGTTGTTGCATATTCGTGACGATGACCTGAACAGAGCTTCAGGTGATTTAAGTCACACTCTGAGAAGGAATAAGGCAGGACTAGATGAGGCTTTACTTCTTCCTACATCGTTTGAACAGAATTTGATTTTGAAACAAATATGAAAATATGTCGTGATATTTGCTTTTGCTGACTGTTATATTTATTTTGTTAACATGTCTATTTGATGATCCAAGTTTGAAATAAAGTCATCATCAGCTTTTCCTCTACAGTCGGAGATATTTTCAAGAGCACCTGGCTGCAGACCTCCACTGTGAGGACAGGAAGTAACGGGTAAAAAAAAGGAAAGGACATTTAAAGCGTCCAGTCTGGTAGGTGGAGGTAACATGTGAAGTTGGTTTGCTAACCGCTAATTAAATCAAAAGAAGAAGCAGCCATTTAACGAGTGGTTGTGGCTGTTTCTCAGTATGATGATAAGATTATTTGAGGCAATAAAGTGGTTGTACAAACATCTAATCTGTGGTCAGTTTATCAGATAAATTCTGCTTATAAATTGACTCCAGTGGTTTCTTAGATGTGAGTGTCCCCGTTAGACAGCTACTACCAGGCGGTCAGCGCTCACAGCTCCCCGCTGACAGCAGCCTTAGCTCGGATAGACTTTCTGAAATCTGCCGCTGGCTCTGACGGTTCTGTAGCAGGATAGAAGTAGTTTTACGGGAATCTAACGGTCACACTTTTGTTATTTAATGTCCCCGGTCGCCGACTTTGTCATTATATTAGTAATTATTGTGTTGTCTTCATGACCTGTAGCACATCTTTGTTCTATTCTTATGACTGTAACTGAGCATTAAAATAACATTTAAGGATTATTCTGTTAGCAGGAATAAAACTCACAATGGGGCTCATTATCAAGTTTAATATATAAATTAAAACGATATTTACTATAGACGATGGTCTAGCAGATTTTACGTTCTGTTGCTGACTAATTAATGCATTAGCGTGAAAATTAATTCCACCAGAAGTGCCTACGTGATTTTATTTTGTAAAGCATCCCATGCATTTCCTGTCTGCAGCCAGGAGCCTCTCGATATTTTAATTCCCACTTGCTTCATAACAATAAACATGTTTAGCTTCTTTACTCATAAAGGCTGAGTTGCTCTTAAGAATCCTTCCGTCTTATTTAAAAGGAGTTTCCAGCGTCTCACTCAGAAACCAGTTGATGAAGACGCCTCAGATTTTCAGGAAATCATTCCAGGTAACTGAACGACGACACGATGATCAACTAACACATTAAGTCCAGTTTAAATCCTAAACTGACATAAAAAAAAATGAAGTCGACTCATCAGAATAATGTTTTAAAGGTGTTTCTGCAGCACATCTGGAGGCTCAGACAATCAGTCTGTCAGGTTTTATTTCTAGAGCTTCCAGAAGCTGATCAAAGAAATCCAGAGAGAAAAACACACAGAACACAACAAGGACACACTGTAAAAAATGTCCTCCCAAAACAAGAAATAAACTGATTTCAAGGCACTTTTACCTGAAATAAGTGTAAAAATCTGCCAATAGAACAAGTGAACATTTGTTGGTCAGATTTCTTGAAATAAGACATGATATTTAGAATATTGAGGTCTTAAAATCAGCAGGGAAAACTTATTTGAAGCTATATTTTAGCAGCATTGTCAAGCTGAGGTGTCTTAGAATAAACCAGACATGATAAAGAATTAAATAGATTTTAGCTTTAATAAGTTTAATGTCAACTTCTTAATTTGAGATGTATTCAACTTATTTTAGTTGTATTATCGTGGCTCTTCTCTAGATTTAAGACCATCTTGTACTTGAAATCAGATCACACAGATTAATTGAAGCATTCTGAGATATAATGTCTTCTCACAGTTGGCTAGAAATCCTAATATTTAGTGGTGTTTGACAGCATTTGAAGGTGTTGTGTTTTAGGTGAAGCCAGCTACGCCCAAAAGGAGGTGTTTTAACTCAAAAGCAGACATTTGCTTTGTTTTTTTTTTACACATTTTCCACATGCAGCTGTTTTCTGATATGAATTGGTGATTTTCCAATCAAATGCATTTACTTTATTTCTTAAATCCAGATTATTTATCTGATACAAACAACAGCTCAGCTTGAAACATGTATGAAATGAAATGAACCTTGTTTCTGGTAAAATACAACTAAAACAAGATCATTTCCAGATTGTTTGACTTAAGAAGATATTTAAGATGCGTTGTCTTAAAACACGTCCCTCCATCTGCTGAAATGTTACCTGGAAAGTGAATTTATCTTAAATCAAGTGGGTTCAGACAATTTGACTAAAAATAAGACGAATAAACTGGTGAGATGTGGAGTTTTTACAGTGTAGAACAACTTCAGTTAAAACTATAAAAGATCAGAATGACTTTAGTAGATAAATAGGAGCCCAGGATGTTGGACCCTCATGAGCCCAGACTAACGGGGGGTTTTCAACCAACGGTGTCTGAACAGCTAAAGGAGAAGAGCCAGAGGATGTGGGGGGTCCTGGTCCATCTCTGGGATATAATCCGGTGTAGCCCAGGGAGCGCCTACAAACTAATAACACACCTCTAGACTCAGACTAACAGCAGCGGTGTGGAGGTTTTAAAGTAGGAGTGGCTCCGACAGACGTCTACAAGCAGAAACTTAAAATATGAATCCGTGGATTTAGTTTGATACACATGGAGATAAATCTGACATCAGCTGTTCAGTCCAGTCTGAGCTTTGTTCTGTTAGTGCTAGAATCAGGATCAGGACCAGGATCAGGGTTGGGTCTAAAACAGGGTCTAGAACAGACTCAGGGTCAGTGTGACGGTAAAGATGCTGTGTATCTGCACACAAACACACATAAACACACACTACTGAAGCACTTTAGCTTTAACTTACAACCTCCGTAGCGCGCGCACACACACACACTGACACACACACACACACACACACACACACGCCGGTGGAGTCTCCCGCACTCTAATCCATAAGTGATTCTTCCAGAGCCGCATCGCTGCAAATCTGCTGACCAACACAATGCACACACACACACACACACACACACACACACACACACACACACAGTGCAGAGAAATAAAGGGTGTGTGCATCTGTGAATACATTTGTGTCCGTCTGAATGTGTGTGAGTGTTTGAATATGTATACTGTACCTACACCGTGTGTGTGTGGGTGTGTGTGGTGTGTGTGTGTGTGTGTGTGGGTGTGTTGCAGCAGCATTACAGCAACTCACTCACACACACACACACACACACACACACACACACACACACACACACACACACACACTTCTTTATCTGGCTCACATTAAAAATATTAAAGCTGGAAGCTCCCACTGTTCCCTCTGTAACACAACACACACACATCCGTACACACACTGACAGTCTGTGCTGCTGTGAAAACACAACACGTATGTAATCACTGTTCTACACGTATGTAATCACTGTTTAACATGAATGTAATCATGTAAAGCCAACTTAATTATAAGCCCCTCTAATGTGCTTAAAACATCTACAACCAGCTTCAGTCCTGTTTAACACACACACACACACACACACACACACACACACACACACACACACACACAGAAGCATGTGTATCTGTTAAAATCAGCTGATGTCTAATTTTAATTTTCTGTTTGTTTCTCATTTTGAGTGTGCAGCACTTATTAGCGTCCCCTGGAAACACAGGAACCTAATGACTGCTCCTCTCCTGAACCACCTGAGGACGACTTTATTAGTTCAATGAATAAAATGATTAATCTAAGATTAAAAACAAAAGCTGAATTTCTTTGATTATTTATTTTACTAACATGTTAAAAACCACATGATCAGTTCAAAGACCTGCTGCTCAGTTAATCCAGAAACATCACTGTCAACAGTAAAACAGTGACGGGAACATTTTACAGGAAGTTTTACAGGATAGTCGGGCTGGTTGTTGTCCTGATCTCCTTATGATCAAAACCAGCAAAGGCCCGACTGTCAGATGTTTTCTAACCACCTGGTGTCTGATGTTCCTGTGGTGTTAAGAGTGATTCTGTCCGGTCTGATCCACTCAGAAGGAGAGATCGTAGATAATGAACATGTTTAATATTAGTGACTATAAACCCTGTAGTGTGGGGCGAGCACGCTCAGTGATGTCACCAGATTTAAGCCAATCAAAACGCGAGCTGAGTCAGCTGACTGACGGAACAGGAAGTAAAAACAAACCAGTAGAGTTACCGTCGCTAAAAACTTTAATCAACTAATGCGTCAGTTTTGACAGCCCTAAAGAATCTCAGAGATCTGGATGGTCTGATGGAAAAACAGCTTCAATTCTAGCAACGAAGTTATAATGATGGGAAGATTAATCAGTTAGGTTAGTCGTTACTGAGGAAAGGAACGCCGTTATTTATAGCGCCGTTATTCCATCATGCTTGTTTCCACTGAAGTCACGTTTGACTATGTGAGGTTTGGAATACTGAGTGTGAAGAACCTGATGCTCTGCTGAAGGATCGGTTAGCGTGGTTCGCTAACACCTCACTATAAGATCAGGAGAGATCCTGAGTGATCTGTCTGTTATTATCATCCAGTCTCTAAGTCTGAGAAGGTTTGAAGGATCCTGTGATGTGTACCAGCCATTAAGTAACGTCTTGAACGCTGGACTTGTACTCGGTGGAGTATTTTAAAGATCTGAACTCCTCCATCACTGGCAGCAGGTTCTCCTCTAGTCTGCCTCATCAAGCCCTCAGGGACTGAAGGGATCTGGTTAAACCTGAGAACTGGACTCTGACGTGGACGAGCAGCTGGACTCCAGACCTCCATTCAAACACAGACGGAACTAAACCAAGAGAAACAACAGAGGCAGGGATTCACCTGCAAACTGGAGGTCTGAGTCCATCCAGAGGGTTTCAGGAAGCTCCACATGACATGAACAAACATCTTAACCAGTTCTGCTGACTCAGGTTTACTTTAGTCAGACTTAATAGTTTCAGTTCATCAGATAGTCAGAAATCTCAGGAGCACGACTTCCATCAGACTCATTCTCTCTACTGTGTGTTGTAAGTAAAGTGGTCCCTGGTCTATGGAGGGGTTCGGTTCCAGAACCCTCCACCAAGTAGCGACCTTATATTTATTATATTATTTATATATATTAGAAGGCTTTATAAACCCTCCCCATGCTTCATTAACCTGCCAACACTCCTATAAACACTGGCTTCCATCACCGTCAACCAGTCAGAGACCGACTAGCTCAAGTCGTAGCTGAGTTTTCCATACGTGCATCGACTCATCTGCTGTACGCTACGTGTTTTATATATGATTTAAAAATCAGCGACACAGTGACACCGTGAAAAGTGAACCTCTATACGGAGGGGGACGACTGTAGTCAGCAGAACCGACGCCGTCACAAATACAGTAAACAGTAGGGGGATGTTCTGGGTGGAATAAACCTTTAAAACTGGAGCGGTGCTTTGGGAGGAACAAGATTTTAAAACCATAACTTATCATATAGACGGGACTATTTGATGAGAATAAACTCCTAAAACTACAAGTACTCAGACAGGAAGTAGTATCTCAGGTGGAATAAACCTGTCAGGTCATGAGTCATGTGCTTCAGGGATCATCCACTTCAGTAGGTGGCGCTGTTGAGACAAACAAGGGTCCTAGAACTGAGGTCCTGAAGCTGCAGCAGAAGGCAGCGTTTAGTTCTGATGTGATGGACGGTTTGAATAAAACACCGCGGTGAGGACCAGCCGGACGGGTTCTGCTGTGACATCACGGGACATGTGTTGCGTTCGCTGGCTGATATTTAATCAGGACAGTCTGCAGCAGTTCGACTTCAGATGGTGGAGCTGAAACAACAAGTGATGTTTGCTGGGTGTCATTCAGCATGCGGAGGAACATCTGATGAAGCAGGGATAAGAGTGTGTGTGATCGATGGCTCTTTGATCGGGGGTCTCTGTGTGCTGACAGGCACTTTACATCCCTATTGTTAGCCATCGACAGCCTCGTATGGATCCGCTGCTGTCACTCTGCTGCACGTCGGCACTTTTTAAAGGTCACGTTCGCCTCCCTCCCTCTCTCTCTCTCCCCCGTCCTCTCTGCGCGTCGCTCGCCCAGCCCTCCCTCTCCTCCGCCCTGCGGCCCCTCGATCGCCCCGCCCATCGTCAATACTTCCTCCTATTAAAATCCGATCAGAGACGGAGGCTGCTGATTGGTGGCAGCTGATGATGCAACCAGACAGAGCTGAGTATTAAAGGCTCCATCAGCAGGTTCGTGAACGTCAGAGTTTTATTAAAAACACTGCAGACGTGATTCGTTTCTGTGGGACTCCAGAATCCTGACATGGTCCTGATGTCTGGAGCAACAACCTCCACACTGGTCTCACTGGTCTCACTGGTCTCACTGGTCTCACTGGTTTCACTGGTCTCACTGGTCTCACTGGTCTCACTGGTCTCCATGTTAAAGCAGAAACACTAAACTGTCTGTCAGAGCTGCAGGTAAATAAACTCACTGGTTCAAACCTTCAGACTCTCAGCAGGAACCCGTCAGGATCCCTACAAAGCCTGGTCCACCCTCTGACCGACAAACACTCTGGGAATCTGGTCCCTCAGCTGCTATGAAACCAGGACGTTCTGGAGCCATTGGTGGATCTTTTGTCCGCTGGGACGACATGGACACCAAGCAGGTGGACTTCAGTCCGGACGGCACCGACACCAGAACGCTCAGTCCTCAACGTCTAATGGAAGGACCCAACAAGACGACGGGTACGGAAGAGTCCAGGACAACATCTGGAGAACCAGGCATGAGCTCCTCAGTCAGTCCCTTCATGGACACATCTCATCAGAAGACCATGGTTCCTACGTAGACCAGCGGACCATCAGAAGACCACGGTTCCTAGATAGACCAGCTGACCATCAGAAGACCATGGTTCCTACGTAGACCAGCTGACCATCAGAAGACCATGGTTCCTAGATAGACCAGCTGACCATCAGAAGACCATGGTTCCTACGTAGACCAGCGGACCATCAGAAGACCATGGTTCCTACGTAGACCAGCGGACCATCAGAAGACCATGGTTCCTAGATAGACCAGCGGACCAACAGAAGACCATGGTTCCTACGTAGACCAGCTGACCATCAGAAGACCATGGTTCCTACGTAGACCAGCTGACCATCAGAAGACCATGGTTCCTACATAGACCAGCTGACCATCAGAAGACCATGGTTCCTACGTAGACCAGCTGACCATCAGAAGACCATGGTTCCTACGTAGACCAGCTGACCATCAGAAGACCATGGTTCCTACGTAGACCAGCTGACCATCAGAAGACCATGGTTCCTACGTAGACCAGCTGACCAACAGAAGACCATGGTTCCTACGTAGACCAGCTGACCAACAGAAGACTTTGGTTCCTAGATAGACCAGCTGACCATCAGAAGACCATGGTTCCTAGATAGACCAGCTGACCATCAGAAGACCATGGTTCCTACGTAGACCAGCTGACCAACAGAAGACCATGGTTCCTACATAGACCAGCTGACCATCTGAAGACCATGGTTCCTACATAGACCAGCTGACCATCTGAAGACCATGGTTCCTACATAGACCAGCTGACCATCTGAAGACCATGGTTCCTACATAGACCAGCTGACCATCTGAAGACCATGGTTCCTACATAGACCAGCAGACCAGCTGACCAAGAGAAGACCATGGTTCCTACGTAGACCAGCTGACCAACAGAAGACCATGGTTCCTACGTAGACCAGCTGACCAACCAGACTGGATTCAGGATCTAGAACAAACAATCGTGAACTGTGGTGGAAAACTATCGCGGGCGTCTGAGGAAATTCGACCTGACGATGATGATGATGATGATGATGATGATGATGATGATGATGACGATGATGATGATGATGACGATGATGATGATGATGATGATGATGACGATGGCGATGATGATGATGATGATGATGATGATGATGATGATGACGACGATGACGATGATGACGATGATGATGCTGATGATGATGATGGTGTCTGGTCCTGGTGTTAGCTCTGCTCTAAACAGACTCTTTACTCTGAAAACCCCGCCCCCTTCAGGAAGAGAACTCTCTCTGCATCTCTGATTGACAGACACATGAACTACAAAGCTGCTCTCATCCTCAGATGTTTCTGCCGTCTGTCCTGTTTTACAGTAAACCTGTTTCTCAGGTCAGTCGTTGGTTTTTAGTCCTGTTTGGTGGTTTTATCAGACGACGTTATGAAACCAGTATTCAGAGCCGTGGTGGATCCATCCCTGGAAGGAGGCTCAGACTAACAGGACTTTGAGAAACCAGCTCAGTAAAACTGGTTAATGCTGGTTTGTATCTGCGGCTGTTCATCAGACCACCAGCAGGGGGAGCTCATCATCACAGCCATTAAACCACTGCAGAAGAAGAAGAAACCCTCCCAAGAGCTGAGGCTCAGATGGTCAAACAGAAGCTAGGAGGTGAGATGTTTCCTCACCAAGTCCACATGA
Organism: Dascyllus trimaculatus; assembly: GCA_024666655.1. NCBI lineage: Eukaryota > Metazoa > Chordata > Actinopteri > Pomacentridae > Dascyllus > Dascyllus trimaculatus. The sequence goes on along the minus strand of CM045446.1, from coordinate 37,073,060 downwards.
AACTGTTCCCTCAGACAGGAAGTAGACCTTATGGAGGATCTCTCAGCTTCCTGCTGCTCCTCACTGTTCTATGTTCTGTACTGAAGAAGCCATCAGAGCTCCTCAGACCTGAACCACACTAGACCACCACCCATGACAGACCTGAACCACATTAGACCACCACCCATGACAGACCTGAACCACACTAGACCACCACCCATGACAGACCTGAACCACATTAGACCACCACCCATGACAGACCTGAACCACATTAGACCACCACCCATGACAGACCTGAACCACATTAGACCACCACCCATGACAGACCTGAACCACACTAGACCACCACCCATGACAGACCTGAACCACACTAGACCACCACCCATGACAGACCTGAACCACACTAGACCACCACCCATGACAGACCTGAACCACATTAGACCACCACCCATGACAGACCTGAACCACATTAGACCACCACCCATGACAGACCTGAACCACACTAGACCACCACCCATGACAGACCTGAACCACACTAGACCACCACCCATGACAGACCTGAACCACACTAGACCACCACCCATGACAGACCTGAACCACATTAGACCACCACCCATGACAGACCTGAACCACACTAGACCACCACCCATGACAGACCTGAACCACATTAGACCACCACCCATGACAGACCTGAACCACATTAGACCACCACCCATGACAGACCTGAACCACACTAGACCACCACCCATGACAGACCTGAACCACACTAGACCACCACCCATGACAGACCTGAACCACACTAGACCACCACCCATGACAGACCTGAACCACATTAGACCACCACCCATGACAGACCTGAACCACATTAGACCACCACCCATGACAGACCTGAACCACACTAGACCACCACCCATGACAGACCTGAACCCAGCTGGGAGAAGGAAGCTAAGAGAGCTGGACTCACTCTGAGAGACTCGGACGAGTTCGGCCACTGTGAAGACTCCAGGTGTGACGAAGCTGTCCTGAAAGCCCAGGTGACCTGAAACAGGAAGTACATTGATTACAGTCACGTTATTGATCAGACCCAGAGCGATCAATAAGCTCAGTCACAAAATGAAAACACAAAGTTTACAGTCACAGAAGTATTCAGACGTATCCCTGCAGTACTGCTCAGTAGTACTACTAGAACCAGTAGTACTACTAGAACCAGTAGTACTAGTAGAACCAGTAGTAGTAGTGGTATTATCAGTAGTACTAATAGTAGTATTATCAGTAGTACTAGTAGTATTATAAGTAGTACTAGTAGTATTATAAGTAGTACTAGTAGTAGTACCAGTAGTACTAGTAGTATTATAGTAGTACTAGTAGTAGTACCAGTAGTACTAGTAGTATTATCAGTAGTACTAGTAGTAGTACCAGTAGTACTCTGAGTATTATCAGTATTACTAGTAGTATTATAGTAGTACTAGTAGTAGTACCAGTAGTACTAGTAGTATTATCAGTAGTACTACTAGTATTATCAGTAGTACTAGTAGTATTATATGTAGTACTCTGAGTATTATCAGTATTACTAGGAGTATTATAGTAGTACTAGTAGTATTATAGTAGTACTAATAGTAGTACCAGTAGTACTCTGAGTATCGGTGCAGAAGTGAAGCTTCTGTTTCCCAACAAGGATAATCACAACCAGCTGTGTGTGTTTCTGTGTGTGTCTGTCAGCACGTAGCTGCACCCTGAGGTCACACACACACACAACTATACACACACACACACACTCACACACTCACACACACACACACACAACTACACACACACACACACACAACTATACACACACACACACACACACAACTACACACACACACACACACACACACACAACTATACACACACACACAACTATATACACACACACACACACACACAACTACACACACACACACACACACACACACACACACACAACTACACACACACAACTATACACACACACACACACACACAACTACACACACACACACACACACACACACAACTACACACACACAACTACACACACACACACTGATGTGACATCCATCAGCACACACAGTCTAAAATCTGTCACACACACTCCGATCACACAAACAACCTCTGCTGAGGAATGTGTGTAGTTGTGCGTGTGTGTGTAGTTGTGCGTGTGCATGTGTGTGTGTAGTTGTGCATGTGTCTGTGTGTGTGTGTGTGTGTGTGTGAAACCGTGGCCTCCCTGTGTTTGACCACCAGGTCACACACAGGTCATCCTCAGTGTGTGTACAGTACATACAGTACTGTGTGTGTGTGTGTAGTTGTGTGTGTAGTTGTGTAGTTCTGTGTGTGTGTGTAGTTCTGTGTGTGTGTGTAGTTCTGTGTGTGCGAGTGTGTGTGTGTGTGTGTGTATATAGTTGTGTGTGTGTGTGTGTGTGTGTGTGTGTGTGTGTGTGTGCGTCTCACCGTTCTCTGGCTGCTCCTTGATATCTGATTCGCTGGCCTGGTTCGGGCTCTCTGATTGGCCGGTTTCTGTAGAGAAAAACACGTAAACATGATGAGGAGCCCAACAGCAACATCCATGAACATACGTGTGCTGAGCAACATGTTAAACACACACACACACACACACACACACACACGGTGAGTTCACTGCCAGCTGGGAGTTTTCAACACCTTCCTCCTGTTCTTAAACCTCAAACTGTTAAACCCTCAGATGGATTCAAACCTCTCAGTTCTACAGAATCACATCCAGCTTCATCACAACAACAACAACAACAACAATGAAAACAACAGCAACAGTAATGATAATAATCAGTGACGTTGGCTGTAAACGTTGGGAGATCTGAGCTGCAACACATCAGTAACCCTGCTGCTCAGAGTGTGTGTAGGTGTGTGTGTGTGTGTAGGTGTGTGTGTGTGTGTGTGTGTGTGTGTGTGTATTGACGTGTAAACCACAGGTGTCGTGTTACAACTGACTGTCAGCCTGAACCTGCTGCAGACCAACATCCATCCATTCATTCATTCATTCATTCTTCTGCACGCGCTCAGTGGAGCCGAGGAGACCAGGGTCATGATGGACGCCTGCAGACATCCTGGATAGTTTTTAAGTCTCTTTGGACGAGTTCTGGATAATCCTGGATAGTTTTTAAGTCTCTTTGGACGAGTTCTGGATAATCCTGGATAGTTTTTAAGTCTCTTTGGACGAGTTCTGGATAATCCTGGATAGTTTTTAAGTCTCTTTGGACGAGTTCTGGATAATCCTGGACAGTTTTTAAGTTTCTCTGAACGAGTTTTGGATAATCCTGGACAGTTTTTAAGTCTCTCTGAACGAGTTCTGGATAATCCTGGACAGTTTTTAAGTCTCTCTGGACGAGTTCTGGATAATCCTGGATAGTTTTTAAGTCTCTTTGGACGAGTTCTGGATAATCCTGGACAGTTTTTAAGTCTCTCTGAACGAGTTCTGGATAATCCTGGACAGTTTTTAAGTCTCTCTGGACACATCTTCGTCCATCTTGAACACATTTTGAGTCATTTTGATTTAATGAGATCAGATCAACTTTATTCATCCTGAAGGAAGTTATTTCACCAGAGTCCAGAAGACAAAGGTTGGTGGAGAAACACCGTCACAGGAAGGTTAGTCAGGAAATAGAGATCAAGGAAACAAAGGACAGAACGCAAAGTGTCTGAAGGTGTGGACGCCAAGAGGAGTGCCTACAAAATAAAAGAAAAGAAAACAAAAGAAAATAAATTAAACAAAAAATAAAATAAAACAAAACAAAAACAAAAGAAAAGAAATAAAATAAAATTTAAAAAAATAAAATAAATTAATCAAAAAATAAAATAAAAATAAAACAAAAATAAAATAAAATAAAAGAAACTAAAATAAAATAAGATTAATTAAAAATAAATCAGAAGAAAAGAAAACAAAATAAAATAAAACAAAACAAAATAAGTACAAAAATCCTGTTATGTTTCTGAAACATTTCAAACCCAGCTGATCATTTTGAAGTCACCTTGAACACGTCTGAATGACTCTGGATCATCCTTCAGTCACTGTGTTTCCTAGTGATGCTGGATGAACTCTGACTGAAGCTGAATCATTGTGGACGATGTTCCTTATATCAGTCCGGTTTTACCTCCAGGGATCCTCTAAGACGGGTTCATAGTTCTGAACATGTTTAGTGGTTCTGGACAGACTCGGTGGACAGATTGTGGTCTACAGGTCTTTCTTGTCCATCAGGACCGGATCAGGGTCCTGGTCTGTGAAGCTGTTCTGGTTTCTCTTCAGGAGGACGGCTGAGGTCCGTCGCCTCGGAGGATTCTGGGAGAAGTTCCTCCTCTAGCAGAGAGCCTGCCTCAGACTTCCCAGCATGCTCTCTGCTCTCTGCTGCGGATGATTTAGCGGCTCTGGGAGCATCGATCGGCTTCGCTGCAGTGGAAGAAATATTACCCATCATGCCCCTGCAGCCGGGCCATGAGTCAGAACCGGGCTGAGACCTGGAGGAGTCGTCTGACTGCTTTTAATCAGCCGACGAAGACGGACGGAGCTGCAGGCGGTTCGGTTCAGACTCGGACTAAGAGCATGTGGAGGAACGTTGCTGGATGAAGGCTTCACTGTCAGCTGACTTAAACTCCAGGAGTCAGGTGGAGTCATGTGATACGACCGTGTGGAGACTTAAATAAGGATAAAACGAGGCTCCGTGAACTCACATTAAAATACAGCAGCTCCTTAAATAAAACCCGTCTGATGAGGTTCAAACTCTGCGTCTGTTTTAATGATCGGATGTTATCCTGCTTTAGTTTACGGTTTAATTTCTTTATTTAACCACTGATTGTTCATTAGATTCTACTTTATTGATCATGTCAGCTTTAGCTTTGCTCTGTGTTTAACTTACATTTTATTTTTATCTTGCTGGAGATCTGATGTCTTCTATTGAACCAACTACCTTCTTAAACAGGACCGTCTCCCTTCGTCGCTCGTCTTTCTTCTACTTCCTGTTTTCTAATCGGACTCGACGTCGTTGAAGGAGTGAGAAGAGCAGAGGATGAACTAGTTCAGGTTCAGGTTAACCTCTGGACGTTTGGGTTCAACTAAATCTGCATTTTTAAATGTTTAATGTTTAATTAAAGACTTTTAAAGCTGTTCGGTGAATCTGGTTACATCAGCAGCTCATTGGTTAAACTGAGGCTTTTGCAGTTTTTAGGTCGGAAAAAAACTTTAATTAATTAAAGTTTAATTAAAAAACAATAAAAAAAAATGAAATAATAATAGTAATAATAATAATAACAATAAACAAAAAACTTTAATAAAAATAATAAAAAACAATAAAAAGCTTTAATAAAATAACAATAACAATAAACAATACAAACATTTAAATAAAATAAGGATTAAAACAATAAATAATAAAACTTTAATAAAATAATAATAAATATAATAAACAATAAAAACGTAAATAAAATTAATAATAAAATAATAAAAATGAAAACTTGAAATAATAATAATAATAACAATAAACAATAAAAACTTAAATTAAAAATAATAATAAAAACAATAAACAATATAAAAAGTTTAATAAAATAATAATAAAAAAATAAACAATTAAAAAGTTTAATAAAATAATAATAAAAATAATAAACAATTAAAAAGTTAAATAAAATAATGCTAATAATGATAAATAATATAAAACTGCTAGCTATATAACTGTCTAGCTGTGACTCTCCTTCTGTAGGTCTTCAGTGTTTCTCGTGACTCTTATTCCTCTCTGAAGTTTCTGTTTGTGTTTTTGTTCCTTCTCTGGCGTCGCTTCAGTTGAACCTGACAGCTGGAGCTGGATCACGCTGACCAGGTTCCACTGGAGGCGTCCAGCGGGTCGGGTCTCTAGCTGGACCGGTCCTCCAGGACCCCCCTCCCAGCAGCAGACCCTCCTCCAGCCTGGTCCTCGGCGTCTGCTCGCTTCACAGGCTTAAAACAAAGAGCATCAGGCTGAAACCACGGCAACCGCAGGAGGGGGGCCGGGGTGACGGGGGGGGGGGGGCTGGTGTGTGTTGGAGGGTATTTTCACACACTGCCCCCCCGCCCCAGCGCCCCCCTCCCCCCTCATTCAGCCGTCAGCAGGTTAATTAAATATGCTAATGAGGCGTGGGAGCAGACCGGACTGTCTGCCTCCAAGCCCCTCCCCCACCCAGGGGTGAGGCAGGGGTGAGGAGGTGAGGGGGGGTCCGACAGCACACAGCAGCAACACACAACAACACAACAACACAACAACACAACACAACAACACACCGAGGCTCAGCAGCAACCAGAGAAACTACAGAAGAACCAGTTTAACCAGTAAAGAGCTGCTGAAACCAGTTAAACCAGTCAAGCCAGTTAAACCAGAGAAACCAGTTAAACTAAAGAAACCAGTACAAACAGTTAAACCAGAGAAACTACAACAACCAATAGAACCTACAGAAGAACCAGTTTAACCAGTAAAGAGCTGCTGAAACCAGTCAAACCAGTTAAACCAGAGAAACCACAAAAACCAGTGAAACTAAAGAAACCATTCAACCCAGTTTAACCAGATAAACCAGTTAAACCAGTTAAACCAGTTAAACCAGTACATGCTGACCTCTTTGTTAGTTGCAGGCTTCAAAATAAGAGTCTTTGTTTAGACACAAAGTGTTCCTCTCTCCAGTGTTTCAAAGTAAAAGCCTCCACACAGTGAAGCTGTCCTCATCTTTTATTGTGAAATGTTTTGTTTTGTTGTCATCAAACACACACAAACACACAAACACACAAACACACAACCTGAAAACTCTGCAGAAGTTTTTCTGTGTTTATTCCACTGAAGTCGAGGACAAAGTTTGACAGAACGAAGACAACAACACACTGATACACACAACAACACACTAATACACACAACAATGTACACAAACACACAACAACACACTGATACACACAACAATGTACACAAACACACAACAACACACTAATACACACAACAATGTACACAAACACACAACAACACACTAATACACACAACAATGTACACAAACACACAACAACACACTAATACACACAGCGACACACTAAAACAAATACATAAACAAACTAACGAAAAATACAGAAACACACAAACACACAAACACACACATACAGGAACTATGAGTGTGTGTTTATGTGTGTGTGTTTATGTGTGTGTTTGTGTGTGTGTTTGTGTGTGTGTTTATGTGTGTGTTTGTGTGTGTGTTTGTGTGTGTGTTTGTGTGTGTGTTTATGTGTGTGTTTATGTGTGTGTTTGTGTGTGTGTTTGTGTGTGTGTTTATGTGTGTGTTTATGTGTGTGTTTATGTGTGTGTTTATGTGTGTGTTTATGTGTGTGTTTATGTGTGTGTTTGTGTGTGTGTTTGTGGAGGTCCGTCCGTCTGAACATCTGAACTCTGAAGGTCTGAATCTCCTCTGACTCCATCTGATCTGATCCACTGAGTCCAACCAGCTCCTCTCCTGGAGGTGAACCTCAGAGCTCAGCTGGTTGAACTCAGAGCTTCTTATTTCCAGTCTTCTAACCCGTCGGTGTTCTGCTCAGCGCCCCCTGCTGACCGACCACAGCACTGATGACTGAGGAGGAACTAAAGTAAGAACCCAGAGGAGCTAAGAGGAGGAACGTCTGACGGTCCATCAGTGGGAGGAAGTCCAGAGGAAATGTCTTTCAGTTTTAGAGATCAGAACCAAAACCTGATTAAAGATCAGGTTTATTGTTTGAAAAATAAACAATAAACAATAAACAGTAAACAGTAAACACACGTTACATACAGATATTTAGACACGAAGACGTTAAAGATGTTCTACAGATTCTCCTGTAGCTTCACTGGTTGAGTCAACTTTTATTTTGACGTCGTGCAGCTGAAGACGACCCGTTGATTCTGCTGCTGTTGTTCTGGTGTTTCTCCAGCTGAAGGTCTGAAGGTCTGGAGGTCTGGAGGTCTGAAGGTCTGGAGGTCTGGAGGTCTGAAGGTCTGCTGGTCTGGAGGTCTGCTGGTCTGCTGGTCTGCTGGTCTTCAACGATCTGGTTCCTGAGCGCTGAACGTTCGGTTGTTGATCCACCTCAGAGGCTGAAGCTGATCTTCTTCTGATGATTCTGAGGCTCCAGGTTGGAAACGACTTGCTGCTGATCCTCAGTTTGTCTCTGAGTCTATTTTAAATGAAGCTCTGACTCCCCCTCCTCCCCCTCTATCCTCCCCCTCCTCCCCCTCCATCCTCCCCCTCCATCCTCCCCCTCCATCCTCCCCCTCCATCCTCCCCTCCTCCCCCGGTGGGTGAGTCAGGCCGGATCATGTTGTCGTCTGTTGGCAGAGCGACAAACAGAAGACGACGACAGAAACAGAAACCCTGCTGGCAGAATGAGCTGAAGCTGGCGAACGTTCTCTGCAGAACCTTCCAGCAACCTTCGTCCTGACTGCAGAGAACCACTGAGTTCCCGCCCGTCCGTCCGTCCGGCGCTGGGCGGTGATAAAAGCGAGCGCTGCCGCTGGTATCGATCGAGCTGCTCTGATTCAGCTCTTAATGAAATGAGGCCACGTATGAATTCATTTTATAAAGGCCACAAATCAGCTGCGCCTGAACGCAGCACATTAGCCTTATTCACATCCTGCTGCACAGCGAGGCCCCGCCCACCAGCAGCATCCCAGCCCTCTGATTGGAGGAGGACGCCCTCCTCAGTGACTGACAGCTCAGGGTTCACGCTGTGGTTCTGAGTCCATGGAGGCTCCGTCTGAACATCTAACATTCATGTAAAGACAGAAAAGACCTCCAGCTGCTGCTGATGAACTTTTAAAACCAGCTTCCTCTCAGAAATCAGGAGAACAAAGGTTCTCAGAGGAGCCAGGTGTAGTCCACCACCTTAAAGAACCAGAAGGACGTTCCTCTGAGCTCCTTCAATAAAGGTTCCTCCTGGTCCGGTCCAGAACGTCTCCTGGAACCGCTCTTAACTCAAACGTCAGATTCAATAAAACCAGTCTGTGCAGATTTAAACATGAACGTCAGAGATGGACAAAGAACCTTCAAGCAGACAAACACAGAAACGCTGAATGCTCTGATCCGACTCTGAGAACGTCTGAACTTTAACATCAGGACGGGTTCCTTCATCAGAACCTCAGAACACTCTGGTTCTGGACCAACAGAACCACACGGTCTGAGATGATGCTCCAGTCTGATGGACACTTTTCACTGATGTCTGATGATTCACTGAGGAAATCATCTTTAATCAATAATGAAGAACCTTTAAAGAACCTTTAAAGAACATTTAAAGAACCTTTAAAGAACCTTTAAAGAACCTTTCTAGAACCTCTTCCACTGAACACCAGAGGTCTGTTTAACTTCTTCGTTCTGTGGACATTTTTAAATTAGTTTCTTTGTTTACTCTTTATTCATTTTTACATCCGTGTTGTATTTTACATGGATGTAAACGTGTCGTTGTGTTTCAGGATGATTCGGCTGCTTTTATATGTAATTATATTTTATTTTGACGGTCTGAAGCCTGTCTGACTTCCTGTTTCGTCTCATCCAGTCACTGATCAGAACTCGTTCATAATGAAGCAATAATCATTTTACTGGTTTGATCGAAGCCAATATTCAACAGATATTTAGTCCAGATTTATTGATAACTCACACACACACACACACTCACACACACACACACTCACACACACACACACACACACACACACACACACACACCTTCTCCAAGTAGAACCTCAAACACAGATCAGCTGTGATGGAGGAGGAGGAGCGTTTGATTCGTGCTTCCAGGCGGCGCTGCAGGATCAAGACCTCGACTTGGCATCTTGAACTCTGGCATGACTGCAGCGCCGCATCCGCCAACACAACACACACACTCACACACACACTCACACACACACACACAACACACACACACACACACACACTTCTCTTCTTTTCTCTCAGATCACAACATAAAATCTTCACGTTTCTTCTGAATGACTCGACGCCTCCGGCCTCCATTTTGACGCCAGCCGCCATTTTGTGGAAACCCCTCCAGTTTCACACAACACACACACACCGAGTCCCAGCAAACAAAACCCAACACACACACACACACACACACACACACACACACACTCTCGCTCAGCGATCGAGCGCCGGTGAAGAACCCAGCACTGGATTTGAGATTTTTTTCCTTTCTGTTCCGTTAATTATGAAATAAAACGGCACAAACAGACGAGTCGCACGAGGCTTTGTGTCGGTGAGGCGCCGCTGCCAACGCGCCGCCATCTTAAAGACGACGGCCAATCGCTGGCTCCGTTACTAGTTTATGTCTCTCGCCCTCAGATAGTGTTTAAAAAGAGAGAAAGAAAGAGAGAGAATCCCTTTAGCCGTCTCCATTGTTGGACGCCCAGCCAGCCGCCGCTGCCAAGGAGCTGCTGCCAACTGCAACACACACACACACACACACACACACACACACACACAGAGACACACACACACACAGAGACACACACACACACACACTGATTTCTTCACATTTTCATTCACAAACACACTTTAACATTTTCTGTCACACACACTAACACTTGCCACCCTGCCACGGCCTGCGAGCGTGCACGTGTGTGTGTGTGTGTGTGTGTGTGTGTGTGCCCTCTCTCTCTTTCGTTCCAGCCTGGCAGCCATCTTAAAGCGTTGGCAACCATTTTGAGGCTTCTGTCTGTTTTCTTTGAGCGGCTGCCATTCGCCACCTTCTGCCAGAACAAAAGAGGGCCGACGCCATCAGCAGCCACCCGACACACACACACACACACACACACACACACACACACACACACACACACACACACACACACACACACACACACACACGCAGAGGCACAACAAACCCTCCAAAACTCTCCAGGAACCTTCCAGGAACCTTCCAGGAGCCCTGCAGCCTCCAGTGGCTGAACTGGAAGCCAGCCAGTGGACTGGTGTATAAATATGAATGTGTTTGACCTGCGACCTGCGGCTGCTGATTAGCATCGCTGTCAGGATGAAACGGCAGCAGCGGATTCAAAGAAGGCGTCGATGCATCGTTTATTTCTCTCTTCAAACATCCCAAACGTGTTGAAGACGCTGCGCTCGGCTGCTGAACGTTCTGCTGCTGATTATATTCAGGAACTAAAGGCCTCCAGCCGCTAGCTTCCCTCTCACTCGTCTCTTGTTGGGAGTTTTTGTCGTCGGCAGAGACGAAAGGAGAAAATGTCAAAACGGCTGCAGCAAATAAAAACCGAGATGTTGGACTTGAAAAGCTGAATATTAAGATGCAGATAAATATTCCAGAGAGAGATGGAAGTCAGAGGAAGCAACAGAACACCACCATGCTAACTGAAACACCAACGAGGCTCCTGAAACAAAGCAAACATGAAATAATCCCAGGACCCCTGAACGCATCGCAGCAGACCTGCTAGCTACAGCTGGACAGTGAACGCCTCTTCAGCTTCGTCAAGGAAGAAATTAACTTCAACACATTCGGCTGCAACTTTTCTGCAGCCGAACATGAAAGGAAAACTCGTCTCCCCAGAGCCGGTCCTACCCAGTGTGGAGCCCTAGACCAGGTTTCACATGGCCCCCCCTCCATCGGTGATTCACATGCGCTGACTAAAGGAATCAGTAGCATGTTTTACTGTGATGTTAACGGGGCGTTGCTTTACATTTTAACCAGTGAGCTGTTCCATTAAGTAAGAACTAGTTTTAATAGAATTATACTGAAGGTGAGTTTCCTCCTGGTTTCTCAGCGCCCCCTGGAGGCCACGGAGCCCTTAGCATTAGCCTATATTGCCTGATGGACCAGCCGGCTCTGCTTCTACTAACATCCTCTGAGCTGATCTTGGATTCACTTCATCGCTTCACCTCCTGAAGTTCAAACCTTTTTTTACAGAACTCTGAACGACGTGGACCAGGACCAGCTGGTCTGTCTGCAGCACCAAGACCCAGTCAGGTTCTTTAGACCAGCAGCTCAAAGGTCTGAATGAACCCAGAGATGAAAACTAATAAAAACAAACTGCAGAGAACCTCTGATGAGGAAACGTTTCAGCTCCAAACACACAAAACAAATGAGGAGGGTTTGATACGACTTTGACACGAGTCACTGCAACGAAGAGAAGAGTTAAATATAAACACCAGGAACCAACATGTCCACCATGTTTCTACAGAGGTTAAACTCTGCAACACACTTCATCTCCTCATCCTGGAGATATGATCTACATCCATGTCCCATCAGCTGTAGGAAGATGTTCCTCCATGCTGGACGTATCTCCAGCTACTAGATGTTCCTCCATGCTGGATGTATCTCCAGCTACTAGATGTTCCTCCATGCTGGATGTATCTCCAGCTACTAGATGTTCCACCATGCTGGATGCATCTCCAGCTACTAGATGTTCCTCCATGCTGGATGCATCTCCAGCTACTAGATGTTCCTCCATGCTGGATGCATCTCCAGCTACTAGATGTTCCACCATGCTGGATGTATCTCCAGCTACTAGATGTTCCTCCATGCTGGATGTATCTCCAGCTACTAGATGTTCCTCCATGCTGGATGTATCTCCAGCTACTAGATGTTCCTCCATGCTGGATGTATCTCCAGCTACTAGATGTTCCTCCATGCTGGATGTATCTACAGCTACTAGATGTTCCTCCATGCTGGATGTATCTCCAGCTACTAGATGGAGGTTCTTTAAAAACTCAATGATCAGATCCACCAACAGACCTGAGGTTCACAGAATAAATGACTGTAGAAATAAACAAACAGGAAATGAACTGAAGGTAAATATGATGGGAGACGACGACTGACTGATCTGATAAACCTGCAAATGTTCTTACTGCTGCTGATTTAGAACATTTAAATACATCTGTGTGTGTGTGTGTGTGTGTGTGTGTGTGTGTGTGTGTGTGTGTGTGTGTGTGTGCGGTCAGCAGCTGCTGGACTTTGGTCAAATTGAAATGTTGTGTTTTTGGTGGGGGGTCAGATTGATGAATTACCGTATTGATCGCAGCTCTGACTCACTTACCATAATTATAGCTCTCTAATGGATCACACACACACACACACACACACACACACACACACACACACACACAAAGCAGAGTCTATATCACAACCTGAACAAGAAGTTTCTGTTGTCATAATTCTTCCTGCTTCCTGATGTTGTTTCCTTCCTTCCTTCCTTCCTTCCTTCCTTCCTTCCTTCCTTCCTTCCTTCCTTCCTTCCTTCCTCCATCTGTTCTTCTTTTCCTTCTTTCCTTTCCTTCTCCTTTCTCTGTTTACTCTGTAGGTTTGTTCTTTTTTATTTCGATCACTTCCTGTTGCATCGTGACATCACTGTTTTTAGCTCCTGTCATTGGTCAGAAACACGTTTTTAACTTCCCTCATTCTGTCCTCCGTCTCTTTTCCTTTCTCCTCCCTCATCCCTTGTTTCCTTCCTTCCTTCCTCCTTCACCTTATCTTTTGTCCTTCTTCACTTTGTCTCTTCCCTCTTTCTTTCCTCGTCCCTCATGTCCTCTTTTCTTTTTGTCTTTCCTTCCTTCCTTCTTCCCTTAAACCCTCCCTCCTTCATCTCTTCCTTCTTTCATCCTTTGCACTGTTTTGATTCTTCCTCCTTTCCTTCAATGTTTCCTTCCATCCTTCCTTAATCTTACTGTCCTTCATCTTTTTTCCTTCTTCCTTCCTCTTCCTCATGTCCTTCCTTCCTTCTTTGAATCCTCACTTCCTCCATCCTTCCTCTGTGTCCTTTCCCTTTCTGTCTCTCCTTCCCTTCTTCTCCTGCAGGCTGATCAATACTGATAAATTATTGATCACTGAGAGCTGCTGGAGATCGTACAAAGTTCATGTTCAACCAAACAGGAGCATCACATCCAATCAGAGTCCAGTCCTAGTGAGCTCCGTCCAATCAGAGTCCAGTCCTGGTGAGCTCTGTCCAATCAGAGTCCAGTCCACACAAACTTCACTTTTTATTGGACGGAGAAGAGAAGAGAGGATGAGGAAGAGGAGGATGGAGAGATGAAGATGGAGGGATGAAGGACGGAGGAGTAAGGCTCGCTCTGATTGGCTGCTTTCTGTGTTTTGGAAACTTTATCGTCATTTTCTATCTTTTCTTCTCTCCACCACTTTTCCCTCCGAGGCCGAGCAACAGCGGATGTCTGGCTCTGATAACACACACACTAACACACACACACACACACTCACACACACTCACACACACACTAACACTCACACACTAACACACACTCACACACACACTAACACTCACACACTAACACACACTGCAGTGCTTTATCTGTAGTGATTTCACCATAATCTGCTACAGACTCTACAGCCATTAATCACAGTGTGTGTTTGTGTGTGTGTGAGTGTTTGTGTATACGTGTGTGTGTGTGTGTGTGTGTGTGTGTGTGAGTGTGTGTGTGTGTGTGTGAGTGTGTGTGTGTGTGTGTGTACAGTTTGTCCATCCCTCAACTGTATGGATTACACCCAGACTGCAGCAGAAAGAGAGGAAAGTACAGAGCGCGAGTATTTATTACACACACACACAAAAACACACACACACACCTCGATGCCAATCTTATGGTTGCCACGGTGACCTCAGAGGCTCCTCCCACTTAAATGGCTGCAGCTAAAAGAAGCTGAAATATAAATAAACCTGAATTCTTTTACATTTTCGTTCACTTTGTGCAAAAAAACTGAATCATTCTACGTCTGTGTTCTTGTTTTTGTGTGTTGTTGTGTTGAGTTGTTGTTATTTTAGTTGTTGTGTTGTTGTTGTTGTGTTGTTGTTATTTTAGTTGTTGTTGTTCTCTGGCTCCTCGTGTTTGTTTCTAGTAGCTTTGCGTCCACATCTCTGAGTCCAGTCAAACTAATCTACATCAGGACGCGTGTAGTAAAACTAAAACACAGGTGTTTACATGTTGACGGTTTAATGTCAGAGAATCTCATGTTCTCTAAAACACGGACGTGTTGGTTGTTTATGTTTATATCAGACATGTTGACTCAGTCGTTCTGTTAATGTCATAAAGGTTTCCTTCAAAACCTAAAATTAAACAGAAGCATTAAGTTACTTTTTCTACAGCGCTGCCTGTTTAACACACACACACACACACACACACACACACACACACACACACACACACACACACACACACACACACACACACACACACACACACACACACACACACACACACACACACACACACACACACACACACACGAACACACACACACACACACACACACACACACACACACACACACAGTAGCTGTAAAGCCTAATCTACTACCTGATCGATAACATGCAGACTGATCAATAACCTTATTGATGACATTTACACTCCAGGGTTCTGCAGACTGTTTGGTTTGTGGTTCGTTCTGATGGTTTCTGGAAGAAGAATCATTTCAACCTTCAGGATTAAAACAGCAGCGGATCGATTATTGATCTATTGATCAGACGATGTGTGATCAGAGCCTCCAGCAGCTGATTGATTATTGATCTATTGATCAGACGACGTGTGATCAGAGCCTCCAGCAGCTCGTTGTTCATTTCAAACTGAATCATGTTTCCTGGTTTATTAATGTTCTGTCCATCTCACCGTAACACGGATCAATAACCTGATAAAAACATGAACATGATATTCCACCATACATGACAAGCCTGGTTTCCATCTGAGCGTCATCAGAGGATGAAGGCTTCTTTCCTTATCGATCAGCTGGAGGCAGAAACATGGCTGATCAATATGTCATCATCTGTGATCAACAGCAGCAGAATCTGATCAGATCAAATCCTATAAATGATCAGTTTATGACACGACGACCTCGATGAGCAGAGCAGAGCTGCTGCTGGGAAACGACCAGTGATGGAGAAACCAGGTGATCTGTCCAAGACCTGGAGACCATCAGAGAACCAGAGGAACCAGAGGAACCAGAGGAACCAGAGGAACCAGACTATCTACCGCAGCCTTAACAGAACCGGTCTGTCCAGGTTTAGGTCCAGACTATTTAACAGAACCAGACCCGGATCTTGTCCTCAGCTGGAACCAGGACCTGCAGACCAACTCCAACCTCTGGGTTCCTCCCAGAGCAGCTGTTTGCTCTCAGAGTGCAGCTGGAGAACATCAGCTCCTCCTGCAGCTTCATGAAGCTCCCAGAGGCTGGACCTGATCAGCTGATCGGTGACGGTTATAGATGATTGACGAACTGATCGATCAGAACAACCAGAGTTAAAACAGGAGAATCCAACATTCAGCTCAGAGTCAGAAACCACTGAGGGAACATCTGGAGGATCCCTGCACAGCTGGCCGACACACACATTTACAATCACAGATGTGGAACACACACACACACACACACACACACACACACACACACACACACACAAACACACACACACACACACACAGACACACACACAGACACACACACACACACACACACACACACACACACACACACACACACAGACACACACACACACACGGTTTCCGCTGCAGGTTTTTTAACATCAGACACGTTGAATTATTCAGACTTTCTCTCTACAAACTGAACCGACGAGTTTCAACCTCCAAGAATCCCACAGTTTATTTTTCTCTCTGTACGCTGATCAGCTGATCAACATCTGGATCAATCAATCAATCAGCTGTTTGATCAATAACACGGTGAAACTGTAGATCAAAGGTATCAGTTCACTGTCACAGAGGGAAACCCTGAAGTCAGTAAAAGTAAAAAAACACAAAGACTAGAACACTGCTGGGAGGAGGGGAGGGGGGGGAGGTCTGAGAGGAGGTGGGAGGAGGAGGAGGAGGAGACTTGGAGCTCTTCACCTCCTCAGAAGAAAAACTCCCACCAGACCTCCTCCATGTTTTAGACGGAAATATTTGGTCCTGTCTGCTTCTGAGGACTGATCTGGAGGAGGAGGAGGAGGAAGAGGAGGAGGAGGAGGAGGAGGGAGAAGAGGAGGAGGAGGAAGAGGAGGAGGAGGAGGAGGAGGAGGAGGAGGAGGAGGAGGAGGAGGAAGAGGAGGAGGAGGAAGGAGGAGGAGGAGGAAGGAGAAGAAGAGGAGGAGGAGGAGGAGGAAGAGGAGGAGGAGGAGGAGGAGGAGGAGGAGGAGGAGGAAGGAGAAGAGGAGGAGGAGGAGGAGAAGGAGCAGGAGGAGTCCCAGAGGACAGAGACCTCCTAAACTTCTCACTGGTTTCCAAAGATCCAGATCCCTGAACCAGAACCTGCTCATGTTCTGGTTCCTAAAGCTGCAGGTCTTTATTCAGCAGAGAGAAATGAGACGGACCAGGACTCAGAACCCAGAACCCAGAACCCAGAAACCAGAACCCAGAAACCAGAACTCAGAAACCAGGACTCAGAAACCAGAAACCAGAACCCAGAACCCAGAAACCAGAAACCAGGACTCAGGACCCAGAGCTCAGAGTTGGACGAATTAAACCTGAGACGGAGACGTTCATGAGGAAACTTCTGCCTCCATGTTTTTGCTCTAAGGCCGAGCAGCAGAACTCCCAGCATGCCGAGCAGCAGAACTCCCAGCATGCCGAGCAGCAGAACTCCCAACATGCCGAGCAGCAGAACTCCCAGCATGCCGAGCGGCCGCGGCAGACAGGGGTCAGGCGGATCGCTGACGAGCCCATTTCCTGCCTTTCTTCTGGGCTCTGGAAGCGGAAGCCGGCAGTCAGCGCCCTTTGATACCGGCTGGGTTCTTCTCTCGGCTCTTTTCTCCCCGACGCTCCAGAAAAACCTCCAATTAGGACCAATCTGCCTCCCCGGCGCCGCCCCCTCCCTCCACGCCTCTGCTGTGGTTCGCCTCGGGCAGCCGGCCTCCACCAGCCGACAAAGGAAGGAATAAACAGAGCAGCAGCGTCTCTGCGGCTTTAATTTGGCTTTGTCTTCTCCTGACGGCCCGAAAGCAGCGAGATGAAGAAACGCAGAAAGAGTAAAAACACACAGCCCCCCACCCAAACCCCCCCCCACCGCCTCCGAACAAACAGCAGGATCAGGCTGAAGCGGTGGAACCACATCAAACATGGAGCTAATCCTTCCAGCGGCCTCCTTACTATTAATAGAGCTGTGAGCAGGAGAGAACATTACGCTTTAATTTCTTCATTGTGTCGACGCGTTAAGACGGCGACGCCTCGACGCCCAGGTCCTCGCGCTGAATTACAAACAATCATAAACCCTGCTTGCTCTGCTGATAACCTATTTATGAAGCTAATCGCAGCGTGGCTCTTTCACCCCTCAAGCCCCGCCCCCTCCGCCCCGCTGCCAATAACCTGAAGGTTCACGGCTGCCTCAAAGTAGAACGTTTGGTTCTGAAGCTCGTCGGAATTCTCCAGGACAGGTTTTAGATTTTTAAATATTTTTACATGTTTTCGGTCTTATTGATATTTTTATTTTCTAATAATCAAAGATCTGTTTTCTACGTCTGATTCATGTTTTGATTTTTAAAAAACGTTTCTGTATTTTTTACTGTTCTGTTTTAAATCTACTTCCTTCCAACGCTTCACTTCCTGAACACACAGGACTGAACGCATGAATCTGATTGGATGCTGGCGGTCAGCTGTTACTTCCAACAGTCTCCTCCCCCCTCTGACAGTCTGCACGTTACCATCAGAGGTGTGCTACTTCCTGTACAGCAGAACTCCCAGAATGCCTTGCTGCAGAGGGACACAGGGGTCAGACTGATCCTTGACGAATTCATTCTCTACACCTGATCTCAGAGAGGTTCTACATTCCGTCACACCGAGACCTCCTGGACCAGTGAATGACTGCAGCCTGGATCAGAACCAGAGGAGACAGTAGCTGGAGATACATCCAGCATGGAGGAACGTCTAGTAGCCGGAGATACATCCAGCATGGAGGAACGTCTAGTAGCCGGAGATACATCCAGCATGGAGGAACATCTAGTAGCTGGAGATGCATCCAGCATGGAGGAACATCTAGTAGCTGGAGATACATCCAGCATGGAGGAACGTCTAGTAGCCGGAGATGCATCCAGCATGGAGGAACGTCTAGTAGCCGGAGATACATCCAGCATGGAGGAACGTCTAGTAGCCGGAGATACATCCAGCATGGAGGAACATCTAGTAGCCGGAGATGCATCCAGCATGGAGGAACATCTAGTAGCCGGAGATGCATCCAGCATGGAGGAACATCTAGTAGCTGGAGATGCATCCAGCAAGGAGGAACATCTAGTAGCTGGAGATGCATCCAGCAAGGAGGAACATCTAGTAGCTGGAGATGCATCCAGCAAGGAGGAACATCTAGTAGCTGGAGATGCATCCAGCACGGAGGAACATCTAGTAGCTGGAGATGCATCCAGCACGGAGGAACATCTAGTAGCTGGAGATGCATCCAGCATGGAGGAACATCTAGTAGCTGGAGATGCATCCAGCATGGTGGAAGATCAGCTGTAGGAAGACGTTCCTCCATGATGGATGTTTCTCCAGCTCCTGTCTCCTCCATGGAGCTGCAGGACTTCAGACCACAGTGGAGAAGGTCCTCAGTCTAGGGTTTTGGGGTTCCAGGGCAGCAGGTCTCTGGTTTCAGACCCGGGTCCAGCCTGGATCCGTGTTTCTGTGCTCAGCTGGACTCTACATGTGTTTCTGAATCTGTCTGCTTAACGGCAGAACATGACTGAGGCATGCTGGGAAGGAGGAGGAGGTGGAGGAGGAGGAGGAGGAGGAGGAAGAAGATGCCTGCGAGTGCTCGCCGTCCTCCAGAGCTTTTCAGCGCTGCGTGGACGGAGGTCGGAGGTCGAGCTGGTGGGCGGAGCAGAAAGGGAACTATTTGATATTGAAAGGAATAACGATGAGAGATGGAGAGCAGCTGAATGGAGGTCTGGATGGAACCAGGCCTCCATCTGAGAGGCTCTACACCCGTAGAGAACTACACCCAGAATACAGAACTACACCCAGAATACAGAACTACACCCAGACAATACCAGCAGATAGCTACACCAAAACTACACCTGCAGAGAACTCCATCTGCAGAGAAACTACACCCACAGATAGCTACACCTGCAGGGAATCATAATTTCATGGTGGAACATGGAGGAGACGTAGAGGCGTCCCAGAACTAAACCAGAACATAAACAACAACAAGACTCAGAACAAACAGGAGAGAAAACAACAAACAAGACAAACGATGAAAACAGAGACCAGAGAGGAGATGAAGACGAAGATGAGGAAGAGGAGGAGGAAGATGAAGATGAAGAAGAAACAGAGGAAGATGATGAAAAGGATGAAGGGGAGGATGAGGAAGGAGCAGATCGATGGTAATGTGTTTGAGCAGCGAACCTTCAGCTGGAATTACAGCCAGCAAACAGTAAATTGAAGGAGACCCCCCCGTTTCCCCCCCTCCTTCCCACAATGCACTGCTCTGCTTTTCCCGCTAATGAGAAAGTTTACCACAACACACACTCCGCCTTCCCACAATGCACCGCTGTCAGCTCCAACCAATCAGAGCAGCCGACACAGCGACGAGGAGAGGAGGAAGGAGGGAAGGAAACAAGGAGAGGAAACAAGGAGAGGAAACACTGAGCATCAATCAGATAAAATTAAAATAATGTAAATATGATAAATCTTTCCTTCAGTTCATGTTGTGTGTTTGTGGATGGAGGAACAACATCAGGTAGAAGTAGAGGAGGAAGTACTGCAGTAAAATGATCCCTCAGTCTGAGTACAGGTTCACTCTGTAGGAGTCATGTCTGGGTATTTTCCTCGTCTGCTGTTCTATAAAATAATAAAATAATAAGGTCAATAAATGGAGGAGCAGCAGGATCAAACGGAGCCACGATGAGCTGCTTCAGGACTATTCACTGTTCAGTTTAACATGTTAGAACTTCACAAACCAGCCTCTTCATTCTAAAAACAACAACTACAATATTTATGACCGTGTCACCGAGCCGCCATGTGGCCGACAGCGCTACCACGGCAACACACACACACACACACACACACACACACGTGTCCTCTGCTGCACACACTGGCTGAAACCCGACACCTGTACATGTGTGTGTGGTGACATCACGGCTGAGGTGAGGAGAACTCGGCGACCTGCAGTCACCTGTCAGCTCTCATGAAGCTGATTGGTCTGAGCCCCGTGTGCTCGTTAACCCTGAGCTCGTTAAGTCGTCCCTAACGAGCTGTTCGCTATGATCCTGTAAGAGTCTCATCAGGATCAGATCTCCTGCTTCTGAAGCGACTTCAGTGTCCAGATGCTGGAAGCCTCAGAGCGTCCTCACATGGAGTCTCCTGGAACTGAAACTCTGGAGCTTCAGTTCCACCAGGAGACCTTTTGTCAGAGCACCAGCTGCTGTAGCATGTTAGCATGTTAGCTTTAAAGCTGCAGTCTGACTGTTGTGAGTCTTAAATGAAGTCTAAAGTCACAACCTTGTCAACATCAGTCACCAGCAGCATCAGGAGAAGGTTCTCTCTGGCTCTGGAGCTCCAGGACGTCACATGGCTGCAGCTCCAGGTCTCCAGGTCTCCAGAGCTGCAGCCATGCGACGTCCTGGAGCTCCAGTAGTTCTTGTGTCTCTGAGGTCAGTTCAGACAGAACCTTCCCTGGTCAGCTGACTGCTGCTGCTGCTGGACGTCTGCTCTGTTCACAGTCCTGGAACTTTTCAATCAGCTGATCTGCTCCTGCCTCAGTTTAAGCTCCTCATGACGTCCTGGTGAACTCAGAGAGGGTCTCCTTCTGTGTTCTATGAAGACAGAGCAGAGTGGGTCAGAGTGTGATCGGAGTTACTCCACACTCAGAAACAGTCTGGGTGAGGAAACCTGGTTTCAACACGACCGTTTCATCAGAACCAGACAGAAGACCAGAACTGGGTTTAAAGTCAGGGCAGCTCAGAGGCGTGGAGAACATCTGGAGATGATTTAGCCAGGAGCTATTTACAGCCTGAATGCCAGCAGCCGGGAGAAGAAACAAGAACAAGACCCTGTTCCAGGATCAGCTCTGTGGTGTTGGACCGGACAAAAACCAGAACCTGGAGATCTCTGGACCGGACCAGACGTCAGAGGAACCTCTGATCATTGAGACCAAACAGCTGATCGATCGATCCAGAAGATAATCAACAGGAAAAGTAATCAGTGGTTGGAGATCTGATGAATAAACTGAACCTTCATCCTCCTCCTCCATGTTCTCCTGTTGTTCTCCTCCATGTTCTCCTTGTTCTCCTCCATGTTCTCCTCCATGTTCTCCTTGTTCTCCTCCATGTTCTCCTGTTGTTCTCCTGTTGTTCTCCTCCATGTTCTCCTTGTTCTCCTCCATGTTCTCCTGTTGTTCTCCTCCATGTTCTCCTCCATGTTCTCCTGTTGTTCTCCTCCTTGTTCTCCTGTTGTTCTCCTGTTGTTCTCCTCCTTGTTCTCCTCCATGTTCTCCTGTTGTTCTCCTCCATGTTCTCCTGTTGTTCCCTCTGAGCTGCTAATCCTCCGTGGCACCGCTAATGATCCGTATGAACACAATGAGAGCGTCTGGCTGCATATTTAATGCCGACAGCTGAACCATGAGATATTCATGGAGGTATCAGGGCTCCATCTGCAGCAGCATCTGCACGGCTGGAGGCCCGGAGACCCGGCGGTACCGAGTTCTACCGCCGGGTTCCTGAAGCACCGAGGCCTGGAGCGCAGCGAGAACATCAGGACTGAACCTGGATGGAGACGCTCAGAGCTGCTGCTGGTCTCATGGAGCTCAGCTGGTTCAGATCCTGTTTATCACTTTAAGGACCAGATGGAAAATAAACGTTTAAAAAGATCTAAATGGTTTTAAAGCTGCAACGATCGACATGACGTCTGTCATTTAAACTGTTTTACTACTAAATTCAATCTGAGGTAAATGAACTCCTCGTGGTTCATGACCCTAAATAACCTGTGAAACATCTCAGTTTCATCTTCAGACTGTTCCTGCTGCTGGTCTTTAAAGACTCCGTGGCTGTGGAGGAACGTCGCCTCCTTCAGCTCCTTCAGCTCCTTCACCTCCTTCAGCTCCTTCATCTCCTTTAGCTCCTTCAGCTCCTTCAGCTCCTTCAACTCCTTCAGCTCCTTCATCTCCTTTAGCTCCTTCAGCTCCTTCAGCTCCTTTAGCTCCTTCAACTCCTTCAGCTCCTTCATCTCCTTCAGCTCCTTCAGCTCCTTCAGCTCCTTCAGCTCCTTCACCTCCTTCAGCTCCTTCAGCTCCTTCACCTCCTTCAGCTCCTTCAGCTCCTTCAACTCCTTCAACTCCTTCAGCTCCTTCAGCTCCTTCACCTCCTTCAGCTCCTTCAGCTCCTTCACCTCCTTCAGCTCCTTCACCTCCTTCAGCTCCTTCAGCTCCTTCAGCTCCTTCAGCTCCTTCAGCTGCTTCAGCTCCGTGTTGGTTGGTGGACTCTGGACTAAAGGCCTGCTGAGGATCTTCTGTCTGTTGTTTATGTGGATAACGAGCTTCTATCTGAGCTCTGAGGGTTTAATTAAATCTAAGGAGAGCAGATCCGACCTGCAGACACCCAGAGCCAGAACTTCACTGGTGTAAAAGAGGCTCTGTGGCCTCAGCACCAGGACCGGTGTCTCTGAGCTCGTCAGTATTCAGAGTCCGTTCTCCTCCTGAGCCACTAAAACTCCTCCCCCTGATGTTTAAATTAATTAAGGCTTCAATTAACGAGCCGAGGCCCCGAGACCTCAGCCAGTAAATTAACGGGTGGAAGCGACGTCATGAGGGAGCATTAAAACGCTGCGATCAGTCCGGACCTCCGTCAGAGAGCTGCTGAACGGAACCGCAGGTCTGGACCGGATCCACCAGAGGACCTGGAACCAGATCTATTCAGTCCAGTATTTACAGACAGGCGGTCTAACACGGGTCCTGAGGAGGGGACAGACGTCTGGTTTTCTACTGTTGTTAAAGAAAAGCTCCTCGTTACTGCAGATTGTCAGAACATGAGACTGATCCAAGTCCTGGACCTGGAAACTGTTTACGGGTCTGAATGGTTCTGAAGAACTTTCTGAACTGTTCAACTACTGTGACATCATCAGAGTCACTGGACACCAGTCTGGTCACAGAGATACTCTACTGGTGAGGGAGAGGAGGGTGAGGAGGGTGAGGAGGACAGAGGGTGAGGAGGACAGAGGGTGAGGAGGACAAGGAGGTGAGGAGATGGGAGGGTGGACCTGTGGATCCTGTCTGGGGTATCAGGGGGGCATTAGGGGGGTCGGGGTGGTTGTGGAGGCGCGGCGGGGCAGATACTGGGGGGTGTAACTCCAGGATGGACCAGAGAAACTCGTCGTTATCTGAGTTCACTCTGTACAAACCAACCTCCAGCCTCAGTGAAACTTCAGCGTGTTACAATCCACACGTATGTAGACTCTAACACGCTGAGAGCATATATGGTCTGTAGCCGTAAACCTGTTCTGCTACTGTACAGAAGATAACCAGTAAATAATGAAGTCCAACACTGACAGCTGGGTTTGAAACATCATCAGAGTCTGACAGTGAAACTAAACACATTTTTTTTTACAGTGTATTAAATGTAAAAGTGATAAAACAAACTGCTGCATAATAATATAAAATAATAACCATCTGATAATAAAACCTCATTCTCCATAATTAAAGTCTGTTTTTTGCTTTAATGTGATTTTTTTAAAAATTAAGAATATTTACTCGTGTAAAAACAATGAAGCGTCCGTGTTAATCTGTATAGAAGATTATTAGCTGAGTTTTATTATCTGTTAAATAAAATATATGATTAAAGAATGAAACTCCTGGTTTTATTATCATGTTTTAAAGGTGATTATTCATCAAACTGTTCTGTCTCCTGTCACCACGTGATTTAAACAGAGGCTTTAAGTGTTTTTTATCTACTGAGTTCATAGAATTAAACTCTGGATTTAAGTTAAGAAACACAGAAAAGTAGATCTTCAGTAGTTTAGTGTTTTTATAGGAAGTCAGGTTGGATGAACTTTTAAACATTTTAACCACATGTATGTTTTATATTTACTTCATGTTTAAACACTGGAGACAATAAACCTGAGTTCAGATTAGAGAAGATCTGATCTGTTTAATGATTTATTAATATTGTTATGACGTCCAGCCGTCTGCAGGTGTAGAGGTTCCTGTGGGTGGATGCAGCAGGCATCTGTGCTGTGATGTGATGGAGGTGCAGCAGTGGAGGTGATGTGGTGGAGGTGATGCGGTGGAGGTGCAGCGGTGGAGGTGATGTGGTGGAGGTGATGTGGTGGATATGAGGTGGTGGAGGTGCAGTGGTGGAGGTGCAGCGGTGGAGGTGATGTGGTGGAGGTGATGTGGTGGAGGTGATGCGGTGGAGGTGCAGCGATGGAGGTGATGTGGTGGAGGTGATGTGGTGGAGGTGATGTGGTGGAGGTGCAGCGATGGAGGTGATGTGGTGGAGGTGATGTGGTGGAGGTGATGTGGTGAAGGTGCAGCGGTGGAGGTGATGTGGTGGAGGTGATGTGGTGGAGGTGCAGCGGTGGAGGTGATGTGGTGGAGGTGATGTGGTGGAGGTGATGTGGTGGAGGTGCAGCGGTGGAGGTGATGTGGTGGAGGTGATGTGGTGGAGGTGCAGCGGTGGAGGTGATGTGGTGGAGGTGATGTGGTGGAGGTGCAGCGGTGGAGGTGATGTGGTGGAGGTGATGTGGTGGAGGTGATGCGGTGGAGGTGATGTGGTGGAGGTGCAGCGGTGGAGGTGATGTGGTGGAGGTGATGTGGTGGAGGTGATGCGGTGGAGGTGATGCGGTGGAGGTGCAGCGGTGGAGGTGATGTGGTGGAGGTGATGTGGTGGAGGTGATGTGGTGGAGGTGCAGCGGTGGAGGTGATGTGGTGGAGGTGCAGCGGTGGAGGTGCAGCGGTGGAGGTGCAGCGGTGGAGGTGCAGCGGTGGAGGTGCAGCGGTGGAGGTGCAGCGGAACGTCGAGCCTCGCAGTAAAACTCCTGCTCATAAAGTGCAGCCCTTGAATAAGTCAATGGAATAATCTGCTGCATCATGAGATAAGAGCTCAGCTCATTAGGATTCTGACGGCGCAGTGACTCAGCCCATTTTGGTAATGGAGAGCAGCGGCCACCTAAAGATGGAAATGGCCATTTTTCAACCCCCACCCCCCTCCACCCCCTCCACCCCCCAACGCACATTTTATATATAAATTATCCGGAGCACTTACGAGTGGGGAAGGAACGCCGCAAGGTCATCCTCAAATGTTTGGGACGGATCCGGAGAGGAGTTTAATGGGAGTGCAGGGAGAGGACAGCAGCCGCACAGACCTCCCTCTGACAACACCTCCGCACACGGCAACCGGAGACGGCAACCAGCAACGCAGCAACACCAGAGCAGCAACATATTGCTCTGGTGTTGCTGCGTTGCCAATTTATTGTCTCCAGTGTTTAAACATGAAGTAAATATAAAACATACATGTGGTTAAAATGTTTAAAAGTTCATCCAACCTGACTTCCTATAAAAACACTAAACTAATGAAGATCTACTTTTCTGTTTCTTAACTTAAATCCAGAGTTTAATTCTATGAACTCAGTAGATAAATGACATTTAAAACCTCTTTAAATCACGTGGTGACAGGAGACAGAACAGTTTGATGAATAATCAACTTTAAAACATGATAATAAACCAGCTGATCAGTCCCTCCAGGACTCAATGCTGCATCAATTAACTCTAATCCAACCAATCTCCATGAGCCACCTTTCAATTTCGTCCAATCACCGCCACTTTTCTGCAATTTTGTCCTGCCTCCCATGAGTTCCACCAATCACAGCAGTCCCCAGTAATGCACGTACGTCACCGGATTCACTTCCTTGTTAATGGTTTGAAGATACAGATACATATGCAACAAAAACTACTGCAGAACAATTCCCTGATGTTCTTCACCAAAGCGGAGCTAAACTGTTTTCACCCCGTGGAATATTGAGGTGGAACACAAACCAAAACCATCCACTGACAAACACTTTTCTACCGTAAACATATCAGGAGAATGGGTGAAACCAGCGGACCACAGACCAGACAAACCACCGTGATGAAGCTGTTGCATCCAGATCTGTGGCAGCACTGAAACAATGAAGGTCAGTTAGATTCATTAACTGACGTGACGAGCTGTGAGCGTGTGTGTGTGAACACGCGTGTGCCAGGATGTGGAATTAACTTTTTAATGAATTATACAAAACAAAGAAAAAATACAACTTTTTAGCAATTTTTTTACCGTCTCTCGCAATTTTATCACGACAAATAAAACATCAAAACTTACATCGACACTTTTTAGAAAAGCTGCTGTGAATTCAGACATTTTAGGAGCAACAATCTGAAGAACACCTGTGAAATCCTGGAGGGGCTGATTAATAATCTTCTATACAGCCACATTTACAGGGACACGTCATCGTTTTTACACGAGTAAATATTGTTAATTTAAAAACCTCAAAATTCCCAGAGTGTAAAATTAAAGCAAAATATTGACTTTAATTATGGAGAATGATGTTTATTATCAGACGGTTATTTTATGTTATTATACAGCAGTTTGTTTTATCACTTTTCACACAGTTTAAAATGTAAATTAAAAATAAAACCTTAAATCTGGCAGCCAAAAGAACAACATGGTGAATCTGTGAAATGATGTACTTTAATAACCTGACTAGTGGAGTCAGAAATCTGTAAGATAAAGATTAAATCCTCTACAACTGTCTGGTTTCACTGTCAGACTTTGGTTATTTTTAAAAACACAGATGTTAGTTTTGGACGCTGTTCACAGCTCATGTTCTGGGAGTTCACTGGTTATCATGAAGGAAACTTTCCTCTGACAACCAGCAACCAGCAACCAGCAACACAGCAACCAGCAACACAGCAACGAACAACATCCTCGTTCCTCCTCTCGTCTTGGACCAGAGCTGAACGTCTTCTAGGGACTCAAGCTGGTCCAGATGCTACGACTGATCTACGAGGACGTCCCTCCTCCTCCTCCCACAGTCCAGACATGCTGACGTCACCTGGAGACTCTAAACTGTCCACAGGTGTGAAGGAGAGTCGTCTGTCTCTATGTGGAGCCCTGTGATAGGCTGTTACCTGTCCAGGTGAACCTGTCGTCACCCTGAGTCAGCTGGGACAGGCTCCGCCCCCCCGTGAAGTGATGAACAGATGATGGACGTTTATGTTTCCTACAGGTTCAGAGTATTTCAGGATCCCGTTTATACAGAAACACATGAAGATGTATTTAGTGTCTCCATGGTTACTATGACAACAGATGTACTCAGTAAATGAAGGAAACCTGATGTGTTCAATGAGACACTGATAGATTATAGATTATAGATTATAGATTATAGATTATAGATAGATTATTGATACCTCACAGTTTAATTACTTTCATTATTTACTGACATCATCATGAAGCCGTTTGTTCAAAGTTCAGCTTCAAGTTTCTGCATTTAAACAAACAGCTGATGAGTTTCATCTGTGAAGGTTTCAACCTGCAAACGACCTGCAGGACGCAAAACACAACTCCTCACCTGTGTGTGTGTGTGTGTGTGTGTGTGTGTGTTTATGTGTGTGTGTGTGTTTATGTGTGTGTGTTTTGTTTATGTGTGTGTTTATGTGTGTGTTTATGTGTGTGTTTATGTGTGTGTGTTTTGTTTATGTGTGTGTTTATGTGTGTGTGTTTCGTGTGATCTTGAGCAGGTTGTGATCAGATCAGAGCCTCTGATCAGGATCAGATCAAGTCCAATTCTGAGCTGGGAGGGATTTAACCTCCTCCTCCTCCTCCTCCTCCCCCTGGAGGAGCAGCAGTGACGGTGTTAGCAGCGCTAGCAGCAGAGCGTAGCGTTAGCTTAGCGGTGGAACCCGAGGCGGGTTGGTCGAGGACACGGCGGCTCAGGTCAGATCAGGTGACGGCAGAACAACAGACTGATAACGGAGGACAGACGGACACTCAAAGAGGCTTTAACAGACCTCCTCTGGTTAAAACCTCGAGCCGTAACCTCACCTGAGGCCTCGGCACGCTGCTGCAGCTGCAGGCGGCGTCCTCAGCACACCTGACCTCAGCTGACTGCAAGTCACCTGATCAGCGGCGGCCATTTTTATTTTTCATTTCAGACTGTACTGTTTCCTGATTCACAAACAGCAAACAGACGACAGAACGAGACAAACCCACCAGAGGTTATATGAACTCTGAGACGAGCAAATGAACAACCTACGAACACACACACACACACACACACACACACACACACACACACACACACACACGTGGATAAACTGTGTGATGTGACATAATTAATTGCAACAGCTTCATTTTAACTGGAGACTTTAAAAAAGCTGAACTTTGTAAAGCGACAGTCCAACCTGCTGCTTCCAGGCGACATTTCAACACACAGACTTTAACGGCTGCTGACTGGAGGTTCGACACCAGAAGGAAAGTTGCAGGAAGTGATGCGACTTTTCAAGATTTTTTGTTCCCCAAATTAAAGCTGGGACTAGTAAAAAAAAGGCTTCTGAAGCAGCACAAGCACCTGACTGGAGCCTGGAGCCACTAAACAGGTGGCAAGGTTTTAAATTTAACAACTTTTTAATTAAACAACTTTTTAAAAATTTAACAACTTTTTTAAAAATGTAACAATGTTTTTAATCTAAAAAATGTCCTAAAAGAATAAAATGACTTCTTAATCTAAATGTGTTTTTACCTTTACCAGTCTCTTCCTCTTTTCTAAGAATCTCTCCAGAGACGTTTGTTTTTATTCATTTTGGCGGGAAACCAGCTCAGACAGGAAGTGGCAGGAAGACGACCTAGTCATGTTTCAAAATAAAACACCCTACGGACTCCGCCGGAAAAAAATAAAAGGTTTTTATTCTTTCTGTGCGGCCCGGAACCAGATGACCCACGGCCCGGTACCGGTCCGGGATCCGGTGTTTGGGGACCACTGCTCTATAAAACCCAGAGGACGTGACTTTCTCAAGGTTCGGTTTTGTTTTTTGAGGCTCCGTAGAGCTTTCAGACGTTCAGGTCTGAGACATTCAGGGTGGACCTCCAGACCAGGTCCAGAGGCAGACCGAGGCCTCCAGAGTGGACCTCCAGACCAGGTCCAGAGGCAGACCGAGGCCTCCAGAGTGGACCTCCAGACCAGGTCCAGAGGCAGACCGAGGCCTCCAGGGTGGACCTCCAGACCAGGTCCAGAGGCAGACCGAAGCCTTCAGAGTGGACCTCCAGACCAGGTCCAGAGGCAGACCGAAGCCTTCAGAGTGGACCTCCAGACCAGGTCCAGAGGCAGACCGAGGCCTCCAGGACCTCCAGACCAGGTCCAGGCACCGAGGCCTCCAGAGTGGACCTCCAGACCAGGTCCAGAGGCAGACCGACAGAGTGGACCTCCAGACCAGGTCCAGAGGCAGACCGAGGCCTCCAGAGTGGACCTCCAGACCAGGTCCAGAGGCAGACCGAGGCCTCAGAGTGGACCTCCAGACCAGGTCCAGAGGCAGACCGAGGCCTCCAGAGTGGACCTCCAGACCAGGTCCAGAGGCAGACCGAGGCCTCCAGGGTGGACCTCCAGACCAGGTCCAGAGGCAGACCGAGGCCTCCAGAGTGGACCTCCAGACCAGGTCCAGAGGCAGACCGAGGCCTCCAGAGTGGACCTCCAGACCAGGTCCAGAGGTAGACCGAGGCCTCCAGAGTGGACCTCCAGACCAGGTCCAGAGGCAGACCGAGGCCTTCAGAGTGGACCTCCAGACCAGGTCCAGAGGCAGACCGAGGCCTCCAGACTGGACCTCCAGACCAGGTCCAGAGGCAGACCGAGGCCTTCAGGGTGGACCTCCAGACCAGGTCCAGAGGCAGACCGAGGCCTCCAGGGTGGACCTCCAGACCAGGTCCAGAAGCAGACCGAGGCCTCCAGAGTGGACCTCCAGACCAGGTCCAGAGGCAGACCGAGGCCTCCAGAGTGGACCTCCAGACCAGGTCCAGAGGCAGACCGAGGCCTCCAGAGTGGACCTCCAGACCAGGTCCAGAGGCAGACCGAGGCCTCCAGAGTGAGGCAGCAGATCAGCTTCTCTGCACTCAGCTAATGGTTTTAAGTCGGCCAGGATTTCTGGATTACGCTGGATTTCCTTCCTAATCGTGTCAGCGTGTTCCCCTCGGCCGGCCGGCTTCTCTGCTCACTGAAACCTGAGCAGGAAAAGGCTGCAGCCGCGTCCTGACGTGACATCACCTGCTGATGTCACAGAGCACACCTGAGAGGATGGATGTGGTGCTGCTCCGTGAGAAGAACCGACTCCTGCAGTCTAAGAACATTCCTCTGTTTACTCCTCCTCACTGAGACCACGTCACATCAGCCGGTTCATTCTCAAAGTAATAAATGTGGTATTTAGACGGTTGTTGTTGTTGTTGTTGTTGTTGTTGTTGTTGTTTACACTGAGGCTTTAGTGAATAAATGCAGAGAGACAGTCAGAGACACGGGTAGGATCATCAGCTGTAACATAGATCAATAAGAACCCTTCATCCCCAGAGAATCAAGAAGAAGAACGCTAAAACTAAAACAAACAACCATTTAACAACCATTTAACAACCATTTACAAACCAATAAACAACCATTTGTCTGTTTTTTATGCTTTACATGTACATTAATATTTTTCTGTGATTTACCAGATCTTATTATTATTACTGTTAAAGATCTTTATTTTTCAGAGCCATGCAGACGGAGGAGGTCGACATGCAGCTCAGAACTGAGACCCTGACAAAGACATGAAGCCACCACCAGAAACAGCAGCTCATGAAGAACCAGGATCCCCAGAGGGAGGTAAAGGGGACCAGGAAGAACCAGCAGCCCAGAAAGGTCTAATAAAACCCTGAACAGGGAGGTTCAGAAGAAAAGTTCTTTAATACGTATTATTAATAATAATAATGATAAACCTTTAACTCAGAGCTTCCCTGACCTTCAGCGGCTCCACACAGGACCAGAGTTCATCACAGAGGAGGATCTCTAACATCAGTCTTTGAGTCAGTGTCAGATTAGAGGAGCTTCAGGTTCCTCTGGTCCAGATCCTCTTAGATCATCAATCTGGACTCTGCAGGGATTAAAGCTCCAGCTTTAAAACACCTCTGAGGTCACCTGAGGCTACCTGAGGACACCTGAGGACACCTGAGTTCACCTGAGGACACCTGAGTTCACCTGAGGACACCTGAGGACACCTGAGGACACCTAAGGACACCTGAGACCACCTGAGACCACCTGAGACCACCTGAGACCATCTGAGGTCACCTGAGCTCTACTTATTCAGCAGAAACAGAACAATAAAGTCAGTCAGCAGGTTGACCTCTGACCAGGGTTCCTGATGTCCACGTTACAGAGGAAACCAGCTGGCGGCGACCTCCGACCTCCGACCTCCGACCTTCTGAGAAAACCTTCCTGAGAGAAGGTCGGAGCCAAAACAGAGAAACTAATCGCAGAAGTCAACGTAATCAATTAGCAGGCCATGCTGTGATTGGTCGCCTGTAAGCAGGTTAAGTCCTGGACAGGAAGTGGAGCTTCAGGTGTTCCAAGAACTCAGAGGAAAGTAAAAGAGGATCAGCTGTTTGTTTTCACGTCTGTTAACTCTCTGCTCACTGAGGGTCGGTCTCAGCCTGGATCACTGATGTTTCAGCTCCATCACTGGTCTGCTGATGTCTCCTGGTGAATCAGCTGTTTGGCTCTAAAACCAGGATCAGAGTCTGGTTTAGTCCACAGACCTTCAGTTTACCGTCACAGAACAGAAATCAGGAAAACTCCCACTGAAGAGATTCAACCATCAAACTGATGAACAGTTATCAGACAGTTTGTAGTTCATCTGGTAGCTGACGACTGACTGATCAAGTGAAAACAACGACGTCTGTCTGCACCTGATCCTTAGTCTGATACTCAGAACTCTGCACTCAGATATTAGCAGGTAAATAAATGAGTTTCCTGCTCTGGTGCTCATTTTGTATAATTTCTAAGTATGTATGTAATGAAATAAAGAATGTGTGTTTTAATCTGTGCTGAAGCAGTTTTAACATGTAGCTGTTGAAAGTCTCAGATTCAGCCTCGTCTCCTCTCCTTCTGCTGGTTCTTTATTTGCTGCTACTGCGAACATAAACCTGCTGGCAGAACGACGACCAATCACTGCTGCCGTCAGTCACCTCAGCTGACCTGATCCTCCAGGTAACACACACACACACACACACACACACACACACACACACACACACACACACACACACACACACACACACACACACAGACACACCAGCAGCTACACTCTGAGCCACCAGCCAGATAAACTCTGTCTGTATGAGACTCCAACATGTGGAGTCATGAACCAAAGTTTCCTCCACTATAACTCCGTGTTAATATTCAGTCTCCTAGATCTCAGAGTCAAAGATGGAACCAGTGAAACATGAATCCTCGTCTCATTAAACAATCCTGTGTTTCAAAGCAGCTTCAGGTCCTAGAATCACCTGTTTGTAGTATAAAGTTCATGGTCCAGGTGTGTTGCTGCCACCATCAGGAAGGAAACACAAACTACCACCTGCTGCTGAGAGACACCTGGTCAGGATGGTCCAGAGTCAACCAGGAACCAGCAGGAAGCAGGTCTGGATGAACCAGAAGCTGCTGGAACACAGCTGTCAGTGTCCACAGGGTTGGACATCAACATGAGCTGAGAGGCTCCATGAAGAAGGAAGTTCTTCCTCTAGAAGCAGAACCTTAAAGCTCCACTGATCACATGGACAAAGAAAAGGCCTTCTGGAGGAAAGTTCTGAGGTCAGATGGAACAAAGACTGAGGAGAGAAGGTGAGGCCTTCAACCCCAACAACACCAGACCTACCATCCAGCATGGAGGTGGCAGCATCATGCTCTGTGGAACTGGAGCTTCACACAAAGTCAATGGAACAATGAAGGAGGAGGATCAGAACCTCCACATTCATGACCGAAGTTGCTTCACTAAATAACAAACAACTAAAACATATTGATCCACAAACAGAGGAGCAACAGCTGATACCCCCCACGACCTCCATCCCCCCCCCGACAGTTTTTAGTTTTTTCTACTTCCTCCCAGCTGAGCGTCTCGTGTCCTCACAAGGATGTTATTGATCGACTAAAGTGAGACCTTCACTGAACAACAGCTGGGACATGACGGACCCACAATCCTCTATTCGCACCATACAACACACACACACACACACACACACACACACACACACACACACTCTGTTAGCTGTTAGCTCCATTAGCTCCTGGCTGAGCTTTAATATCTATCTTAAGAGTTGACAATCTTTCAGGGCAATTAAAGCGATCGATCGGGTCCTGAGAGGGAACAGAGAGCAGCCTCTTATCCCAGTAATAGCTCCCACTAAATAATGAATACAGCAGCAGCAACACACACACACACACACACACACACACACACACACACACACACACACACACACACACACACACACACACCTTCACATCCTCAGACTGACACCTTTAAACAGACAAACATTTCTACAGATTCATCCTCAGTGTGCAGCTACAGCTCAAACCGACAGTCACAGCAGAGCGTTCTGAGGTACCAGTGGATACTGAAGGTCCAGTCATGGTTCTGGTTCTGGTTCTGGAGACTGACAGCAGAAACCCTTTAGGTAAAACCACCAGAACCAAAGATCTGCCTGCTCTAGAAAATATCTGAGAAACACTTGAAGCTACAAGAAGCCTGTGGACATTCAGAGAAAACTACAACTCCCAGGATGCACTTCACTCAAACAACCACCCACTCTCTGAACCTGAGCCTCGAACAGCTGAACATTTACTCTGGATCCCAACAAACTGCTCCTCTTTCTGGGCTCCTGTTGAATAATTTGTCTTTAATGTGACTGAACACAGAAGTCACGGGGCAGCTCCACCTTACAGCCTTAAACTACATTACCCATGAGCCTCTGGTGCCTCTAACACAAAGAGGAAGGGCAGTGAATTCAAAAAGCACCAAGACTTGACCCAGCTCTGGGAACATGGGAGTCGTAGTGAACGTCTGCACTGAACATTTTATGGTCAGAAGCACTTTTTATCGAATTAATTTACAGTTTGTCAGAATTAAAACATTCATATATTAGAACATAGTTTAGTTCCACAGAGAGAATCATGTCTATAGATGATCCTTAAAATGATTTCTAGACCTGGTTCTGACCGACCTCCGACCAACATGCTGATATGAGTCTTAAAGATTACCCAGAATGCACTTGTTAAAGTTTCCTGGTGAATGATCAGAAACCAGAAGGAGGTTCTTTGATCTGATGAAACTAAAATTGAGCTTTTTGTCCACCAGACTAGACGCTATGATTGACAGGCATAAAACATAATCACTAACACACATTCTCCACAGTGGAGCACGGTGGTGGCAGCATCATGATGTGAAGCACGGTGGTGACAGCATCATGATGTGAAGCATGGTGGTGGCAGCATCATGGTGTGAAGCATGGTGGTGACAGCATCATGGTGTGAAGCACGGTGGTGGCAGCATCATGGTGTGAAGCACGGTGGTGGCAGCATCATGACGTGAAGCACGGTGGTGGCAGCATCATGGTGTGAAGCACGGTGGTGGCAGCATCATGATGTGAAGCACGGTGGTGACAGCATCATGATGTGAAGCATGGTGGTGGCAGCATCATGGTGTGAAGCACGGTGGTGGCAGCATCATGACGTGAAGCACGGTGGTGGCAGCATCATGGTGTAGGGAAGCTCTATAGCGCCAGGGAATGGAGGGCTTGTAAAGGTAGAGGATTTAAATAAAAAAAGCATCAGTATCCCATAATACTGATGCTACAGCTGGTTCTAGAGAACATGAACTAAACCAGGTGTAGTGATCAGACTGAGACTCCTGGATGGATGTAAACTGATCTGGGTCCAGGTTCTAGCAGAACTCCAGTGTGTTGTTCCTCCTACATGTCATGTGTCTGTCTGCTGGACTGATGAGGCTCTGATCCATGTGGACCCCCCTCTATGGACTTCAAGGAGACCTTCATAGTCTGAAGGTAGAACTCTGGAGATGGAGGACCAGGAGGTTCTGAGGAGGTTCTGAGGAGGTTCTGGAGGAGGTTCTGGAGGAGGACTGACTGATCTTCATGAAACGACTCCTTCGTCTCTAAAAGGAAAGCGTCTGTTATCACACCTGAGATTCTGCTCATGAAGTCCAAACCAGCGTCTGAAACATGCTGGTTTGTCCTGGGAGAGATTCTGCGGTTCAGACCCTCAGCTGTGTTCTGGTGGACATCGGGTCGGTTCTGGACATCAGTCGATGGTCTCTTTAAGGCTGCTAGAACCAGACCTGAGCCCACGCTTGGTTTTAGGATGTTGTGATCCCAGAGCAGCTGATGAACGACACCCAGCAGGAGTCTGGTTAGCAGGGATTACCTGACCCGGTTTAACCCGGTTTACTTCAGACCTGCTCAGCCTGGAACCGGTCATTAACAGAGACCAGTCAGTGTGGAGGGAAGCTGCTGCTGCATGAAACTACAACATGCTTAAATCATGAAGCATCAGAGGACTGAAGAAGCTCCTGATGTACCGCTTTGACCACACGTATGTGGACACCAGACATCAGAGTCACATGTTGTGCAGATGTTCTGGTGGATCATCTGGTCTCATCCACCTCCAGTCCACTCAGCCTGACTGACATCATGTTAAACTGACAGAACTACAGCAGAGACACAAGAAACTACTGGAAACCAACATCAGGACACCAGAAGATCAGAAACAGACTCTGATAAAATGATCTGAACCGGAAAATACCTCAACACAAACAATAAAAACGATCCTACAGTACCGATCAGGTCGGACCGGTCCACTGGATGCAGAACAACCACAGACTGGTCAACAAGAAATAAATGCAAACAGCCCATAAAGACAGCGGACACGGCCAGCACCAAGCAGGACATGAAACCGGACTGAAAGAGTGAAAAAGATCAAAACGACCAAACACCAGCAGAGTCCAGAACAGAACCCTGAGGCGTCTCTCTACTCCTGGTCCTGTTGTTCTGTTAAGTCTCTCGCTGCTTCTATCAGCTGTTTCTTCCTCTTTGAGCCAACATGGCCGCCGGCCCGGACCCTCCCTCCCCCCCCCTGGTCTCTGTTGTGGTTCTGGAGGCCAAAGATTCTTTGTCTTGTATGAAACTGAAGCGACTGCTGGAGCTGCTCAGGAGGTTCCATCGTCTTCATCACTGAGCACTGAGTTTAACAGAGTTCCACTTCCTGTCTGCACCAAACCCACGGAGCCTGTCCCTCTGAACTGAACATATTTAAAGAATAAAACTAACTGACTGATCTGGATAAACCTGTTCTATCAGTGTCCTGTTATATTCAGGATAACGCTGCCAGCTGAGCCCAACATGACCTTCTAGACGGAGCTGGTTCAGAGTGAAACTAGAAGTGAACGTCATCATGTGCTGCTGCAAAACCGGATTCTACTTAGTTCTATTTGTCTTTTGTTGAGTCTAGTTTTAATTATTCTACTGTGTTTCATTGTCTTGAATCTTTTAACG
Organism: Dascyllus trimaculatus; assembly: GCA_024666655.1. Lineage (NCBI taxonomy): Eukaryota > Metazoa > Chordata > Actinopteri > Pomacentridae > Dascyllus > Dascyllus trimaculatus. The sequence goes on along the minus strand of CM045446.1, from coordinate 37,035,564 downwards.
GGCTCTTTTTAAACGTGGCTTTAATTCACTCCTGTCTCCAGTGAACCCGTCGTCTCTCTCTGATAGTGAAACTGAGTGTTTGAGAGTCTCTGAGCAGATCAGTGAGTCTGAGGGAGTCCAAGGTCCAGCTGGTCGGTTCAGGTCTGGTTTGGGTTCACTGAAGGACTGAAGCTTATCAACAGGCTGCTGCTATTTATAAGTTCACAAACAGTCGGTGGACGTGTTGAACAGTCTGTCAGATCACTGCTGCAGCAGTTTAAAGCTGAGGAGCTGCAGAGGGATTCATCTGGACTCTGGACTGACCCAGATTCCTTCAGGTTATTCTGGAACCTTCATCCATCTCATCCTGCAGGAACCTAAACCCCTCCTCCACTGAGCTTGTTCCAGGTCTAGTCCAGACCCAGAGCCTGACTTAGCTCCACTTCTTTGTGTTTCCACCTCCTAAGCACCGACTCCAGGTTCTATAAACTGGAGCTCAGCAAGCACCAACTCTTTGCTGGTCCAGAGCTAAGCACCGAGTACGTCAGGGGCTGGGGGCGGGGTTATGGTGACCAACCATCAACGGTGGAAAGGGACACACAAGCGCTAATTAGTGTCCTTGTTCTCCAGGACGTCCCTGGTCCCATCACACATGTATTGGAATGACTCCCGGGACACACGGAAGTTTACCACAAACTGTTGACCTGAAATCCGCTACAGTTGTGTCCCACCAGTAGCGTGATCACGGATGTGTCCAGGCAACAGGAGGACCTCCGCCTCACAATCAGCCTTAAGACCATCTATAGAGATAAACATAGATATTATCATCAACTTACTGCGTTTGTTTAACTGCTATGTAATGGATGCTAGCGTAGTGGTTTTATGGTGACCCAATGGCTCCAACTGGACTCCAAACAGGTTCTTAGGAGGAACCAGATTAGAACCAACTAGGAACCAGAACTAGACCTGGTTCTTCTTGGTGGAAAACGGGTCTCAGTTATCAGTTTGAAGCTACAGTCTGAAATAAAGTCACCAATAAACTCTGGAAACATTCACAGCAACAGAGACTGGAACAGTCAAACACTTTAATCTGCTCAAACTGAGGATCTGAAGTTCTGACTGCAGCTTTCTGTCCTTGACTCTAAATGTTCTCTACTAAAGAACAGTTTGAAGAGTTCCAGGTCAGGTTCTTAGTGTTTGTCAGTAATCCTGACGTCATCAGAACCCTTCGTTCTCAACACTGACCAACGAAAACACTAAATATTATCCAGAACACGTCCTCCTGGTTTCAACCATCTGGACCAGCTTGAGTTTCTAGAAGACGTTTCACCTCTAGTCCTGGACGTGAGGTGAAACGTCTTCAATAAACTCAGTCTAGTCAGATGCTACGATTGAAACCAAGAGGACAACCATGACCTGGAGGACTGAGAACCTTCACAGACAACCACGAACACACAACCCTCAGCCTGTGGACCACCAGACAGGAACACCAACAAAACCACCAGCTGTTCATTCAGAACTCTTTCTGTTGCTTTGTGCAGAAAACAGTCGTGTTAAAGTTTGAACCTCATCAGTAATCAGACCGAGTGGATCTGAAGAGGGACCAGCAGAGTCCAAACGCTCTGAACAAACACGAGTTTAGGACTAAAATTAACTGAAGACAAACAGACGTCCTGATGGTTCATCGACTCGTGTTAATAACACGACGAGTCACTCATCAGATTCACACAAACAGATCTGAGAACTAATTAAAGTCGTCAAACACAAAACCCTCACATGAACAGAGCCGGCTCATTCAGAACACAGCAAAACAATGGAAACTGATCCAAACCTGATCACGACTAGACCTAAACCCCGACCGGAGGAACCCTGGACCCTGAGTTCTGGTCCCATAGACGACCCTCCGTCTGATCAGGTGTTGTACGGTTGGTGTCAGGACGTCAGGGAGGCAGACTGTGAACATTTACTTCTTCAGTGATCTGCAGCATTATTGATTATTAATCAATAACACAGAGCATTGACTCTTTGCTCTTCTAGACTCCTGGTCAGCTCCTCAAAACCTCCACAGAAGTCTCTGTCATGGTGCCCCTAACATTCATTCAGTGTTCTACTGGAGGTTCTACAGAACATTAAGGAACAGACTGGAGAAGAAATGCAGGTTTTTCTTGGGATTCGGTTCCAAACAAACCCACTGGATTAGTTTCGGTCCTGTACTGAACCTGAGGTGGTCTACAGGTGGACGGGTCGGACCTGGACTCTGGTGTTAAACGTGTCTCCAGCTGGAGCTTCGTGGTTCTAGAATCAGAGCCCGGAGGAGCTGGTTCTGTTCTGGTCAGAAACTCCAGCAGCTTCAGGAGGGATTTCAGAGGAAGCAGTCGGCCTCACAGGGCGGCGGGGGGGGCGGGGCGTCGCTGTGGGCGATGGGATTGGTGGAGGAGGTGGAGGGGGGAGGAGGGGGGAGGAGGGGGAGCAGGGGGCTGATCTCCTGTGATCTGCTTCCTGTGTGGCTGTCAGGCCTGAAGGCGAAGGCTTACATCTTCCCCCGAATCTGCCCTCCTGCCCCACTAAACTACCCCCACCACCCCCCCCTCCCCGACACAGGACTCCATGTTCCTCCCCTCTGACCCCCCTCCCCCCCCATCCACCCCACCCTGCTTAGTTCTGCCCCAGAGGAGGCTGAGAGGACGAAGGAATGAAGAACTGTAGAGACCGAACATGGAAACAGGAGGCCTGAGGGAGACAGACAGACAGATACAGACAGACAGACAGACAGACAGACAGACAGACAGACAGACAGACAGACAGACAGACAGACAGATACAGACAGACAGACAGACAGACAGACAGATACAGACACATACAGACAGACAGACAGACAGACAGACAGACACATACAGACAGACAGACAGACAGACAGACACATACAGACAGACAGACAGACAGACAGACAGACAGACAGACAGACAGACACATACAGACAGACAGACAGACAGACAGATACAGACAGATACAGACAGACAGATACAGACAGACAGACAGATACAGACAGATACAGACAGACAGATACAGACAGACAGACAGACAGACAGACAGATACAGACAGACAGACAGAGTCTCTACAGTGAGACAGTTTCTCCATCTCCTCAGCTGTAGCCAGACTTTCCAGCTGTATTTCTATGGAGCTGCTACTGTGACCAACATTAACTGTAGTTATAGTTTAGTGTCTCACTGATGTCGTCTTAAGTCTTGTTTATGTTTTGTTGTTTATATTTTGTTGTTTATGTTTTGTTGTTTATATTTTGTTGTTTATATTTTGTTGTTTATATTTGTTGTTTATGTCTCATGTCTTGTTTCTGCTGTGCTACATCTGGTTTCTCGTCCGGTCTCAGCAGTCGGTATCTGCCTGCTGGACTTGACTGAGTCGGACCAGAGTTCATAGAAACCACCTGAGCAGACTGAAGATCTGCTCTAACTCAGTTTAGAACATGTTCTCTTGTTTTCTGCTCTCAGAGTTTCTATCGGTCACATGCTCATCCAGTCTACAAGGAAACCATTGGACCATTTCAATCTGCATGAAGACAGAACCTGGTCCAGACGTCTGTCAGAGAGAGGTTCTGTTTGTAGTCTTGACTTTACTACAGAGGTACCACCATCCCTCTGAACCGGTTCATTCTTCCCATCTGAGTTCTGATTCCAGGAAGACCTCAGTATAAATGACAAAGCTACTTTCCAACCTGCAGCCCAGTGAGGACGACGACAGCAGCTTCAGATACGTCACCGAGAAGCTAACAGGTTCCCTCAACAACAGACAGCAGGACCAGAGTCTGAGAAGCTGGAAGGACGATAAAACCAAACAGACAGGAAGAACCAGCTTCCCCCTCTGAACACTGCAGTCATGTGACCACATACAGGTGTTCCAGGTGTTCCAGGTGCTCCAGGTGTTCCAGGTGTTCCAAACGGCACAGCGCTGACCAGAGATGAGGTAAAACCCTAACAGGAGTTCTGAGGTCAGCTGAGGTGAAGCTGCTCTGGTATTTGGGTCACCAGTCAGCTGCCACACTGACCTCAGCTCCCAGCATGCATCAGTCACATCGATACCAGAGAACCCGCAGGCTGCAGACGCACACTCTACACAACATACTACACACTCTACACAACATACTACACACTCTACACAACATACTACACACACTACACAACATACTACACACTCTACACAACAAGCTACACACACTAATGATCTGATCTGAGGACCAGGATGCAGCCGCTTCATCGCTGCTCAACAAACCAACCGTCCAGTTTGAACCTGAGACAAACGTCTTCATCACGCTGACAGAATGATCACATGTTCAACACCTGGAGCTCCGGAGGATCAGAGGCCAGGACTGACCCAGCTGAGATCAACAGGTGATAAGATCCAGGTGTCGGTTGAACTGCAGGCGGTGTTTCCTCAGAGCAGAGAGGAGACCAGGATGAAGCTGATTAAAATGAAACATGGACAGGACGAGGAGACGACACGTTCCAGAGGTTTAACATTTGAGGAGACATGATGGTGAAAGTAAATATCTGAAGACACTGATCTTCTTCTGGTCTCCATCGTTCTGAGTCCTGCTGACAGAAGATCCTCTCCTTCCTCATGCTGCTCTGCTTCCATGGAGGACTTCAGATGTGTTTGTGTCTCTATGCAGTCATTCAGCCCCTCTGTAGTTTTTCTAAACAGTTATTATCTCCACCAAGGAGGTTCTGTTTGCCATCGTTGGTTTGTTTGTTTGTTTGTTTGTTTGTGTTCAAAATAACTCCAAAACTGATGCACGGATTTGGTTGAAACTTTCAGGAAATGTGTGAAATGGGACGAAGAAGAAATGATGAAACTTAAGGACTGATCCGGATCACCGTCTGGATCCAGGATGTTTATTTAAGGACACTCTCTCATTGGTAGATTGTGGTGGTGGAGGTCTGGATCTCTGAGGGCTTTTCTACTTTTATTTTTATCAACCAAAAGTTTAAACTCTGTGCTGTTGGAAAGCGTTTTAAGTCACCGGAGTTGGCAGGTCCACGTACTAGAACCACGGCGACGTTCTAGAGCCTCGGTGGCGCTCAGGATTATTCAAATATCAAAATTACTATCCGAATCCCACCACGACCAACCAATATTCAGTTAATATTCCGTTTGTACAGCATCTAAGCTACCATACTGTTGGTTAGCTAACTTAGCCACTCTAGGCTACTTGGAACTACACCGTACTTGGCCTTAAGGTCAGCCTTATTTCATCTTGGTGCTTATTTCTTGTCTCAAAGCTGTAAATTGGGACGTCTTGTTCAAACTAAGTAGTTGTTTTTCACATAGAGCTGTTTGTCCTCAAACGCAGCTGCAACAGAAGTCCTGTTTAGCAAAACCAAACCAGATTCTCCAGAGGAACATTTCTGGTTTTATCCTACTTATTTTATTCATTGAGCTTCCTCCAGTTAATCTGTTCAGAATAAAGAACCAACATATATTTCAGTGTTGATTTCACCAGACGACACAATGATACTCTGTCATTGGTAGATTGTGTTGGACTGAAGCTGCTTGGAGGAGGTCTGAGCTCTATGAGGACTTCTCTAGTTTCTGTTATTTCAGTCATTTTTGTCTTGTTTCGGTTGTTTTCTGTCTTTTTTGGTTCATCTGTGTCTCCATCCGTCCGTTATCATTCCCAGTATACATATAATGAACAATAACTTGCTGTTTCATTGTTATAAAGGTGCTCAATGTTGGAACAACTGATCCTTATTTCTTAATTTAACAGATATTAAAAGCTGCTTTATGTCTTTGTTCAGTCCAACATGTGAAGATAACAAAGGCTGAATAAGGTGTAAACACTCCTGAGCCGCTTCACTTCTTCTTCTTGTTCTGCCTTAAAGCATCATCAGACTGCAGAACGTTTAACAGGTTATCTTTCTGTCGTTTTACATGGATGATCTGAACCCAACATCCTGACAGAGAACGTGGATCAGGATGAAGTCTGTCTGAGGCCTTCGGATCCTCCTGGTCGTTGTTCTCACGCTGCGACCGACGCTGATTTATTTAGGACTTGTTTTGTCGTCAGCACCTGTCCAGCCTCCGACCAACATCAGCTTCCTGCTCAGAGCTGAATGGAGGCTCTGGCTCTCCGGATTAATTACAGGCGGTGTAAGGACGGCGGCAGCAGAAAGTGAGCAGGGCGGGCCGACCCGGGCCTCCGCTGTGCTGCTGGGAAACGAAGGCACAAAAGGCCCAGGAGGAGCCCACTTAATCCCTGCGGGGGGCGTCACTCCGGAGCAGGAAACACCGGCGCTCATTTATCCTCGGCGGCGTTTCATTCCAACGCCACTGACTGCCGCCGGGCCTTTTGTCTCACTAATCCTCCCAATCAAACATGCGAGCAGGCCGGGCAGCGCCGCTTCACTCCCAACGCCGGGTTTTATGGAGAAATCAAACGGCGGCCACCTAGTGAAGCTTTTATCACAGCGCAGAGCCGAGGACAAAGAGGCCGCGAGGGGAGGAGGCCAACATTTGCTCAAGAGACACTTAAACAAGCAGCGGAAGAAAGAAGGACTTTCCTCAGCAGAGAAGTTAAACGCAGACAGAAGACAAAGCCTGAGCTCTGTTTCCAGCAGCAGAAGCTGAAGCTCAGCGGCTCTTATCCCAACAACTGCAGATAAAACGGCGTCTCTGAGAGGCCGAGCGCATCCCCAAAGCATTTCCTGGTGCAGAGCAGAGGTTCACGAGCCGCCGTGGCTCCCGGCTCTGCTCACATGAAGCGCCGGGCCTCCTTAATGCATCAGCTGTGGGGGAATCGGACCGCGGCGCTGCATGGAGGTCGGAGGAGGGCGCGCCTCTGGAGGACGGACGATTTTCAGCCTCTGCTCTCCAAACACTCGAGCTGCTTATTTATTTATCCTGCGCTCGGTTCCCAGCAGCCTCTGCGTGTCCTCCTGGTTGTAAAGCAGTGAAGGCCTGAGACGGGCTGCTGCTGCTGCTGTGGACAGTTTGGGGCCTGAAGAGGAAGTTGCTGCTGGTGTGATGGATCTGGACTCCTAAAAATATCCTCCTCCTCCTCCTCCGTCTGGATTCCTGCTCTCGGCTCGGCTTCTCCCCCCAGCACTGATTTGTAGCAGAAACCTTCCTCCAGAAACTCAAAGGAAAAAAAAAAGAAACTGCTGCACAAAATTCAGCCGAATGTGAAAAGGTGCAACGTCTGCACAAAGAGTTCATCAGCTGGAACGCAGACATAAAGCCAGAGCTTCTGATCAGCAGTAGGAGCTTCTAACAGTGTTTAATAAACCACATTAAATACTGAGGACGTCCCAGCAGCTAGTCTGAAGACTGGTTTATTAACTCCTGGAAGGAACCTGAGCAGAGCTCAGAGGTCTGCTGTCAGGACGACTCCGGTAGAACGATGGAGACCAGAACTAAAGTTTGATTGTTCTGATTATTTATTTTACATAAATGTAAAAATCAAACCCTGGATCTGCATGTCCAGGGGTAACATCAGCTTCACACAGGTCCAGGATTTAAAGTGAGACTAAAGGAAGCGTCCTGCTGCTGCTAACGGCTAAATAACAGTTAGCAGAAGATAAACTTTGGTTCATTAATTAGCGAGTCACCAGAGCAGCTCACTGATGACACCTTTAATTATCCTACAGTAAAACATCCAGTTGTGCAGATTATCATCAGCTCCTGTCCGTGGTTCTGTTCAGACACGTCATCCTTCAGAAACCGTCGGACATCAGGCTGAAAGGATTTGTCTCCCATAAGTCCGGACTCTCTCAGGTTGGTCAGGATGAGCCACTAAGTCAGACCTGATCAGACCAGCTAGCAGCAGGTCCTGGTTCTGGTCTGGTTCCCTTCCTCCTCAGACGTTCTGCAGAGTCTCAGAGGGATTCTGGGAAATCTGGCCTCAGCTCATCATCTAACCCGCCGCCTGCTGCAGGGCCAATGGGTCGGCTGCTGGTTCAGGCTGCAGGCCATGCAGCGCTGCAGCCGCTGCAGCCGCCGCATGAACTGCAGCCTGCAGCCTCCTTAATAATGGAAAGCCTGTATTAGCTCTGACAGTATCATTTATGGGCGAACTGCGCCGCGACGGCCAGCGAGGGATGCTATCGTTTAAAAGCAATATGGAGCAGAATTATTTATGAGGGCACAGTCTGCACACACACACACACACACACACACACAGATACACAAACACAAACACACACACACACACACACACCTCCACTCCTCTCTGCAGTGCTGCACCGTGAAGGGCAGCGATGGACCTGAGTTCAGTGTTACGAGTGTGTGTGTGTGTGTGTGTGTGTGTGTGTGTGTGTGAGTGTGTGTGAGCAGTAATTCAGATGCTGTGTACTGTATCATACATCTGCCTCTGGAATGTGAACGAGGTCTGAACCTGCAGTTGTCGGTCATCAGGGACCAAAACACTGAAACACAACAGAGCAGCGTGAAGCCTCAGAGGGGCGGAGCCTCGTCCTGCCAGCCGGCCAATAGGAGAGCAGCGTTACATCAGCCCCATTTGTTTTGTGTCATTGGAGGCGAGGAGCTGTGGAGTTCTGCAAAAACACTAACTCTGCTGCAGACGTGAGTTTCTGCTGAGCAGCCCAACAGTTCCTTCAGACCACCATGTTCACACACCTGAACAACACAACAACCACTAGTCAGGAAACAGAACACAGTGTTACACAGTCACAGCGAGTGTGTTAGTGTGTGTGTGTGTGTGTGTGTGTGTGTGTGTGTGTGTGTGTGTGTGTGTGTGTGTGTGTGTGTGTGTGTGTGACCGTCCTGACGTCGGTTTGCTTCTATAACTATGACTGTGATGAACGTCCACGTCTGACCAGACCCCAGGACCTCACAGCCTCAGGTGTTCTGTTTGAACATCAACGACCTGCTGAGTGATGTCCAACAACAGCTTGAAGTGGCAGCACAGCACAACAACAACAACAACACAACAACAACAACACAACACAACAACAACAACAACACAACAACAACAACACAACAACAACAACAACACAACAACAACAACAACACAACAACAACAACACAACAACACAACAACAACAACAACAACAACACAATAACAACAGCACAACAACAACAACAACAACACAACAACAACAACAACACAGCACAACAACAACAACACAACACAGGAACAGAACAACCACTCACATTGTTCAGTGTGTTGTTGTTTTTGTTGTTGTGTTGTTGTTGTTGTGTTCCTGTGTTGTTGTTGTTGTGTTCCTGTGTTGTTGTTGTTGTGTTGCTGTGTTGTGTTGTTGTTGTGTTGTTGTGTTGTTGTTGTTGTGTTCCTGTGTTGTTGTGTTGTTGTGTTCCTGTGTTGTTGTTGTGTTGTTGTTGTTGTGTTCCTGTGTTGTTGTTGTGTTCCTGTGTTGTTGTTGTGTTGCTGAGGGCAGATTGATGTGAGGGTCAAACACCCAGCAGAGTCCAGATAATTAAAGAGCAGATGTGGAGACTCTGAGCTGCTGCTGTCACCTGAACACAGTCAGGATCAACCTGCTCACCTGCAGGACACACACACACACACACGCACACACACACACACACACACACACACACACACACACACACACACACACCTGGTGGATCTAAACCCACCAGAAGTCCAGGAGACGTCACAGATTCTCAGGTTCGTCTCTGGAATTTGTTGAATTCTGGGAAATGTAGTAAACTGAAGGCTAGTCTGGACACACGTCTCTGCTAAGTATCACTAGCATTAGCATTAGCTTAGCATTAGCTACAGAACATTAGGTCCATGAGCAGCGGTGGAACAACCTGTTGGTCTGATGTCTTTCAGTCTGACATCACCCAGGTGTGTTCAGTGGGAGGAGCTTTAAGGCAGGATCATTCAGGTTCCTCATTAGAACTCAGTTCAGTTCAGTTTAATGCAGCAGCAGCAGCAGCAGGTCACTGAGTCTGTCTCTGAGGCTGGATAGGAAACATGTGGCGTGTCTGTTTCGTCATGTATGATCTAAAGTTTCACAGCTCAGCAGGAGAAGCAGCAGCCGGAGGGTCTGAGTGTGTACGGCGCCAACACAGTAACACACACACACACACACAACAGACACACACACACACGCACAGTAACAGACACACACACACACACACACACACAGTAACACACAGTGACACGTACATACATGCTTCTCTGTGTGTTACTGTGTGTGTGTGTGTGTGTGTGTGATTAGTCCTGATGAATGAAGCATTACTATCTAAACATTTCACCAAGTCCTGGCACTGATTCATGAGGCTGTGTGTGTGTGTGTGTGTATGACTGAACACACACGGTACCTTTTCCTGGAGATCAGGTTGTAGATTTCCAGGTGCTCCTGAACTAAAGGTAAACAGTCCTACTAGTCTTATATTCAGATCGACTCAGTCTCTCTACTAACAGATCAAACATCAACACAACACTCTCCTGAAGAGACGGTTCACCACAGAAACTTAGATCAGCATCAACCTTAGCAGACACCTGATGCTCAGCTGCACTCAGGCTCCCAGTGGAGGCAGCAGGTACAGGTGAGCTTCACTGTACAGGTGGAGTCAGAGGGACACAAAGCAGGTGTGATGTTGCTGCTTATTATCTGTCATTTAAAAAAATCACAGACAGTATGTTCATTCTTCACAGAGCACAACAGGTAAAACCCAGAGTTTCCAGGTAAATGTGCTCCAACTGAACACACCTGGATGCTGACGGTCAGCAGCAGCAGAGAGAAACACCTGGAAGGTTAAATCCAGGGAAAAGAATCAAACCAGCTCTGGTTTCCTGCAGGTTCTTAGACAGCGAAATAAAAGCTGCTGCACCAAAACCAAGAACCAGAAACACAACTTCATCTGCTGCGCACACACACACACACACACACACACACACACACACACACTCTGATTACACTCTGAGGTTTTAATTGAAAGCTTCTAGTGATTATAGAGCCGCCGCATCACTTTGGTTCCTTTTCCTCAATCAATAGTGACAAAAAGTGAAAACGTAATCAGCTCAGAGCCACGAGTCGCTGTCACTGTGTGTGTGTGTGTGTGTGTGTGTGTGTGTGTGTGTAGTCATGCGTTTAATTCAGGTGCTGATGATGATGACAGGTGTGAACACGTCAGACTAATTACAGGTGAGAAGAGCAGGACGTCCAATCGGCTTCAATGAGCTGAGAGAAAGAACTGGAGATCTGAGGACTAGTTACAGAGGTCAGAGGATTAGTTATAGAGGTTAGAGTACTAGTTATAGAGGTTAGAGTACAAGTTACAGAGGTTAGAGGATTAGTTATAGAGGTTAGAGTACTAGTTACAGAGGTTAGAGGACTAGTTACAGAGGTTAGAGTACTAGTTACAGAGGTCAGAGGATTAGTTATAGAGGTTAGAGTACTAGTTACAGAGGTTAGAGGACTAGTTACAGAGGTCAGAGGATTAGTTATAGAGGTTAGAGTACTAGTTACAGAGGTTAGAGGACTAGTTACAGAGGTCAGAGGATTAGTTATAGAGGTTAGAGTACTAGTTACAGAGGTTAGAGTACTAGTTACAGAGGTCAGAGGATTAGTTATAGAGGTTAGAGTACTAGTTACAGAGGTTAGAGGACTAGTTACAGAGGTCAGAGGATTAGTTATAGAGGTTAGAGTACTAGTTACAGAGGTTAGAGGACTAGTTACAGAGGTTAGAGTACTAGTTACAGAGGTCAGAGGATTAGTTATAGAGGTTAGAGTACTAGTTACAGAGGTTAGAGGACTAGTTACAGAGGTCAGAGGACTAGTTATAGAGGTTAGAGTACTAGTTACAGAGGTTAGAGGACTAGTTACAGAGGTCAGAGGATTAGTTATAGAGGTTAGAGTACTAGTTACAGAGGTTAGAGGACTAGTTACAGAGGTCAGAGGATTAGTTATAGAGGTTAGAGGACTAGTTACAGAGGTTAGAGGACTAGTTACAGAGGTTAGAGGACTAGTTACAGAGGTTAGAGGATTAGTTATAGAGGTTAGAGTACTAGTTACAGAGGTTAGAGGACTAGTTACAGAGGTTAGAGGACTAGTTAAAGAGGTTATAGAACCAGTTATGGAGGTTGGAGAACTAGTTGTAAAGGTTAGAAGACTAGTTATGGATGTTATAGGACTAGTTATAGAGGTTCGAGTGCTAGTTATGGAGGTTCACCAGTGTGTGTCTGTGTAGAGACAAGGTTTGGAGCTGACTAATCTACCAGCTTATCTTCCAACAAAGGGTTGGGTTAAGGCTAGGTTAAGGTTGGGTTAGGTTAAAGTTGGGTTATTGTTGGGTTAAGGTTGGGTTAAGTTTGAGTTAAAGTTGGGTTAAGGTTGGGTTAAGTTTGAGTTAATGTTGGGTTAAGGTTGGGTTAAGTTTGAGTTAATGTTGGGTTAAGGTTGGGTTAAGTTTGAGTTAAGGTTGGGTTAAGGCTGGGTTAAGGTTAATTTTGGGGTCTGAAGCTCCATCTGAGGTTCATCCACAGTGAAAAGCTGCAGCTGGTTAAAATCTGAGAGCAGTGACCACAAATGAATCCGTTTCTCTCTGCAGAATGTTCTCGGCTCTGAAACACTGAAGGTGTTCCTTCCCTGTCTGCGGTATGACTCCATGTTTCCTTCCCAGCATGCTTTGCTTCCAGCCTGTAAACTTTCTGCAGAGTCTCACAGTAGCTTCAATAGGAGTTAAAGCAGCAGCAGCGTCTCCACGCTACATTTACTCCCCACTCGCTGCAGCTGAAACCGCCGAACCTGCCGAGGACCGAGGCAGTGCCGCCGCCGCTCACCGTGCCGCTAACACTAACCAACACACACACACACACACCAACACACACACTCCAACACACACACCAACACACACACCAACACACACTCCAACAGAGGCCTGGCCTGCTCTCCAGATGGGCTCTGAGCTAACCGGCTGCCAGCAGCAGCAGCTCTGTGTGCTGAAAACAAAGATGACGGATTAAATATCATGTGGCGAGGTGGGGGGGTGGAGGGGTGGAGGGGGTGGAGGGGGATGATTGGCCATTATTAAGGATAATGGAGAAGTTGGAGGAAGATCCGCTGTGTTGTTGTCGGCTGCTAGTGATGAAGAATGGCCGCTCTGCTCCTCATCCTCCCTCTTAGACAATCAGCTCCGTTGTTCAGCAGCTCATTAGCATATCATCATCATCATCATCATCATCATCATCATCATCATCTGGACATTTAAGAAAACACCACCGAACTTCACATGTTCAGTTTCATCACTGACCTCCTGTCATTCTGGGTCTGAGTTTCCCTTTTTATTTCATTTATCCGAGTAGATTTTGCTGAAACGTGTCACCTGACAAGTCAAACCTCTCCTCATCATCTCATGTTCACAGGACACTTTAACTCCTGTTCTCTTGTTTTATTTCCTTGACTTTACTGGATACTTCTGCTTATTTGTTTGTGTTGTTGACATCCCTTTACAGAACGTCCTCCTGGGGGTCAGTAAATGAATCTTAATTGATCCCCACAGACTGCAGGTTCTAACTGAGACAGTAACTCTGCTCTGAGCAGGTCTGACTTTCCAGTTCAACCCATCATTTCTTTCAGGACATGAAGCTGCCCATCCTCAGGAGACGTCTCCTGTCCGGTCCAGGTGCTGACTCCTCCACCTGTCCTCTACATCACTTCCTCCTCTGCCGAGCTGCTCTCTGGAAGCTTAACGAGCCCAATTAACTGATTTACGACGAGGCCGTGTGTAAAAGTACGGCTCTATTGAATTTGGTCGGCGTGGAGACGGAGGACAAACGATGTCGAGGATTAATCTGGCTTCAGTGATGATGAGAGTGTAAAGGTGCTGAAGCAGGTCAGACCTCCAGAGACGAGCACAGATTCACCGATTCACTGTCAGCTATCTAATTAATCACTGATCGATTGATTAGTCTGAGTCATGTTTAATAAGAACCGTCTGTGTTAACTTCACTTGTTCACAGCCTCTTGTTCTCTGGTTTTTCTTCTGTGTGTTGTTTTTGTTCTGTTTCAAACTTTTATCATTTCTGATCTTTTATTTCTTATTTTGTGTCTCTTTGTGGTTGTTTTACCTCCTCATCCTGTAGCTATGATCTACCTCCATGTTCCAGCCTCTCCAGACCCATCAGCTGTAGGAGATGTTCCTCCATGCTGGATGTATCTCCAGCTACTAGATGTTCCTCCATGCTGGATGTATCTCCAGCTACTAGATGTTCCTCCATGCTGGATGTATCTCCAGCTACTAGATGTTCCTCCATGCTGGATGTATCTCCAGCTACTAGATGTTCCTCCATGCTGGATGTATCTCCAGCTACTAGATGTTCCTCCATGCTGGATGTATCTCCAGCTACTAGATGTTCCTCCATGCTGGATGTATCTCCAGCTACTAGATGTTCCTCCATCCTTATTAATTTTAGCTGTTTAAACCTCAGACTTGGTCTTTTTCCTACAGGAATGTGATGTGTTCAAGGACAGTCAGGAAATCTGGTGATTGTTTCTGGATTCACAGTTTGTGGCTGATAAATGGAGTCACTGTATTAAACACACATTCTGAAATAAAGTTCAACAGTTTAGTGAAATTATACTGATGTTAAAAGTATCAACACACACACACACACACACACACACACACACACGACGAGGAATGACTGTCCTGTTCTGATTCCTTCTACTGACTCTGAGGAACTGAACCTCAAAGAATTCAGATTCAGTCGAGTCTGAAACAGAAGCCGGTCGTCCTGCTTGGAGCTGCAGACGGAGACGGAGGGAGGAGGAGGAGGAGGAGGAGGAGGAGGCGCGGTCTTAAAGATGGCTGGCAGGGTGATTTAAGTGCAGGGTGAGAAGGGGGTACGGGGGAGGCGGGGGAGGCTTTAATAGAGCCTGCAGCTAATTGCTCCGGTGGCATCTTAAAGCCCGTCTCCCCCAAAAGCCCTTGGAGGCTGAACGCTGCTGCTAACAGGAGAGCTGCTGACACAGGAGGAGGGAGGAGGAGCAGGGAGCAGAGAGGAGGAGGTGAGGAGGAGGTGAGGAGGAGGGAGGAGGAGGGAGGAGGAGGTGAGGAGGAGGGAGGAGGAGGTTCAGGGTAATAAGCGGCAGTAAAGCTGGAGTTTCTCCTCACGCACCAGAAAACAAACTGAGGCCGCTGCCACTGTGAGTTATTCCTCAGGTCAGCAGAGAGCAGCTCGGATACAGCTACACAAATTATCCTCCTCACCCGCCTCCCCCCCGACACTGCAGAGGGAGGATGGAGGAGGAGGCGCTGGAGGAGGAGGTGCAGGGGTAATAATACACCCCTAAGACTGTCATCTCAGCTCAGCTCAGCTCAGGACCCACAAAATAGAAATATCACTTTCTGTAGACGCCTCCTCCTGAATGAATGACTGGAGGAGGAGGAGGAGGAGGAGGAGGAGGAGGAGGAGGAGGGAGAGCAGGAGGAGGAGGAGGAGGGAGAGGAGGAGGAGGAGGAGGAGGAGGAGGAGGAGGAGGAGGAGGAAGCAACTGGACGACACGACTAGGATTCATTCATTTAACTCGAAATGAGTCAGGAGCAAAACCCATCCAGAACCTGCTGCCTGGAGTTCAGCTGTTGATCCTCATCTTGAACTCAGATCAGCTAAACTCAGATTAATTAATCTCAGGAAGTGAGTCGCACAGAAACGTCCCCATCAGATAAAAACCAGAAGGTTCAGAGGATCAGAGCGTCCTCCGTTGGTAGACTGAATGCTGCAGTACTGTTTCACCATGCTGAGTGTATCTCCAACAACTTGCTCCTCACAGGCTGTTGGAGATACACTCAGCTTGGTGAAACAGCTTCAGTACTGCAGGTGTTAGTACTGGAGTGGGACGAAACATGGATACAGCGATGTGTCGTCGTCCCTCCTCATGTGATATAAGTATCGATAAACATCCACACTTTAATTACTATAACAAGGCGCTCTAAACCCAGCTGTCGTTTCCCCAGCGTCACTACTTCATGTCTCCACATGGTGGCGCTCTACACATGAATGAGGGAGACTGGAGTGGAAATGAATCGGCCCAACAACAGTTAGTACAGGTATAATGGAGGACAGCAGCGCTACCGTAAGAGACGCCCCATCCACGTTTAAGTCCAAAGAGTGGACCCATTTGGGCTTTGAGGGAACAACAAGCTGGACAAAGACTATGACATATGCAGGAAGTGCCTCGCCAAAGTAAAGCACACAGGAAACACCACCAACATGTAAACCCACCTGCAACGCCTCCATCCTGAACTCCTGGCCCAGAAAGCGGCTGATGCAGCAACGTTTCAAGTCAGCCTGCAGCCGTTAGCACAACGTTTAAAGCAAAGATGGCCGCCAGCATTACAACGTCCATCACTGGGTTCATCTGAAGGACCTCCACCGTACAGTGTGGTGGAAAATGAAAGGTTAGGAAAAATGCTACACACTGGAACCAAGGTATGAATATATCCAAGGTATAGATATGGTGATGGATCGTTATGTGACTGTCTGGCAATATATCGATTATTGTAGTATCGTGATGGTATCGTATGCTGAGGTACCCAGTGATTCCCACCTCTAATACATACTGCAGGTGTGTATATTTTTTATGGTCCGGGGTTCTCTCTGTCCTGAGATGCTGGTTCAGGTTCAAACAGACTTCCTCCCGTCTGCGGTCCGACTGACGTCTGATTCACTGCGAGGACGCTGCCACTGGATCAGAGCTGCTCTGGTAACTAATGGTGAGAGCGCCTCATTGTAATCTATGGCCGAGTATAAATCCTGATTAAGAGCAGCTTCGCTCTGATCCAACAATAAACCATGAGAGCGTCCAGAGCTGCTCACATTTGTCCTCATTTGTCCACATTTATTCTTCTGAGCAGGTCGGAGAGACGCTTCCGGATCCCCGCAGTCCGGTTTATTAACGCCCAGTACAGTGTGTGTGTGTGTGTGTGTTGGTGTGTGTGTGTGTGTGTGTGTTGGTGTGTGTGTGTGTGTTGGTGTCCGGTGACCTTGAGGCCAGCAGTTCTTCACTCCTGTGTTAGTTGTGTGTTAGTGGGTCCATGCAGGGCTGTGACAGCTCGCCATCCAGACCCTGCCGCTGCAACATCTGGCTCACATCTTCCCGCCTCCTTGGCTCCGCCCCCTCACCCTGTGCTCACCTTCCAGCCGGAAGACTCATAAATCGCTGCAGCGGCCCAGCAGGGATTAAATCAGAGCAAAACAAAACTCTCCTGTTCTCTGTTTTCATTCACACGACCTCTCAGATCCTCCGCAACCTGCAGGATTTCTGCTGCAGCCTCCTCAAAGCGCTGCAGGTAAACTCTGGCCGAGGCCGGGGAGGCGGTCATGTGACCTGCGAGGTGCGACTCAGCGCCCGGAAGCTGCAGCGCCGCCGAGGGTTTTAATTGGAGAGGAGAAAGGCGAGTGTTGGACAGCACAGATCGCTTTTATCTGCAGCTCAGAGGCGCTTTGGATTAAACCTCCGCCATTGTTTCAGGGCGGGGGGAGGAGGGGGGAGCAGGGGGGAGCAGGGGGGAGCAACAAGTTATGCAGATGAGATGTTAATGAGGAGGAACGTGAATGAAGTCCGGACCAGAACAAACCGGCCGGCAGGAAGACGAGTGTGGGAATGAAGAGGCAGCTGCACTCCGACTCCT
The DNA here is from genome assembly GCA_024666655.1 of Dascyllus trimaculatus. Taxonomy (NCBI): domain Eukaryota; kingdom Metazoa; phylum Chordata; class Actinopteri; family Pomacentridae; genus Dascyllus; species Dascyllus trimaculatus. The sequence goes on along the minus strand of CM045446.1, from coordinate 37,017,938 downwards.
TTATCCACCTCCTCATTCCTCCATCTGTCTCCTCCATCCTGCATCCCTCCATCCTCTCTGCTCCTCCTCCTCAGCCTCCTCCATCCTTTCCTGGATGAAGATGAGGATGAAGAAGGCTGAGACCCCCCCCACCCCCTCCCACCTCCTCCCCCAGAGCAGCGATTGACATGTTAATGAGGAAGACGAGGAGACGTTGTTGTTGTTGTTGTTTCTAATTAGTTGTTTGTTTGGAGTCGGAGGGGTGAGGAGGGGGGAGGGGGTGAGGACTGGGGGGTGAGGAGGAGATTTGAGGAGCGTAGCCTGGGGGGAGGAGGAGCTGAAGGATGAAGGAGGCCTGAGAAACGCCCTGAGGGCTGCTGGGAAACCGACGGATCCCTGAATAAAGCAACCATCAAACACTCCAGTCTGACTACATTACCCAGGAGCCTCGGCGGCTGCTACCCTCAACAGAAACTGAACAAGCTGCTGAATTCCTCACATATGGATCCAAATTTAACCGAGCAACTCAAACACATCCTCAAACTTCACTCCAGAAGCTGAACCATGTGACTCTCAGGATGCCTTCTGCAGCAAAGCTCTCTGGGATTTGTAGTTGACTGTCGTTGGCTCCTCTCCGAAATCTGTTGCTGTGACTTTTTTCTGTTTGGTGTTGAATCATAAATGTGGGGTTTAAATGAGGTTGTTTTGTTCCTTGGCTCCTCTAACTTTAAGCGTCGATCAGTCCGACCCACCAGACGTAGACTCTGTTTTATGAAACCTCTGGCTGTAACAGGACAAACATGCTGCTGGTAGAATCCCAGCTCAGTGAAGACCTGAACACTGGACCTGAGCAGGTTCAGGTCTGACGCTGCACCAGGAGCCTCGTCCTCCTCCTGGATGAGGCCATAAAGCTGCTGCGGTGTGTCGTGTGATGGAGGCGTCAGACCGTCCAGTCAGCAGCTCCTCGGTCGTCCGTTCGTCCGTCCTGCAGCGTGAATTCTTCATTGTTTATTAGCTGTCACTTCCTAAATAGCTCCTGCTGCGTCCTGCATCCAGGCTGATCCTCGGGGAGGGAGGTGTGAAGTTACAGCTGCTCGCTCACCTACAGCAACACCAAATCCTGCAAATCCACTTTTATTCCCAACAAATCCAATAAATCCTCCGTATGGAGCCTTTTCCCTGATACCGACCTCAAACTGCTCCAACCAGACTGAAGCTAATCCTTAACGCTCCAGAGGACCTGTGTGCTTTATAAACCCTCTAAACGTGTCTTATTAGGACGAAGGTGAAGAGCTCTATGAATCTGACACTCAACAGGAGAAGTGAACGTTACTGACGGCGACATCAGGTCTGAGGTTCAGAGCTCCAGGATGAACCAGTGAGTGAAGCTAACTGGAACCAGTCTGGTCTGGACTCATTAAACGCTTCATAAAGCAGAAGTAAGGAGCTTCCTGTTTACAGCTCAGCTCCTCCGACGTCTCCATCCTCTCAGCTGAACCTCTGCTGCTGTTTAAAACAGATCCTGATCCCAGGTCCAGATTCAACCATCGGTCCATCAGCAGAGTTCAGCCTCCAACAGTCTCCAACACACTGATGTCAGACGGACCTTCAGAATTAAACCTACTGAGACCAGGAGCCGGGTCGGTCCTCAGTGATCAGTTCGTTGTTCTGCTGATCTTTAACCCGACTGGAACAAAGTTCTACAGCATCGTTCAGGGATCAGTGTAATTCCTGGAGGAACAGACCAGCTGTGTTCAACCTGATGAGACTGCAGGTCTGATTTACTGAACGTTTATTTAACGTTTCCTGGGAGTCGACTCCAAACCGACACGTTAAACAGAAAACAGCAGAACGACTCAGAACTGAAACCGACGGACACAAACTGGGACAAAGAACGACTCAGCCACAGACGGACCAAACTAAGAACCACCTCCCAGATACGAGGTCAAAACGAAGACGTCAGGAGGAGCTGATGCTAAAGGCTAACGGCTAACCGTGAGGTTGGAGGATGAAAACAGGCAGTTTAAAGAGTTTCTGTAGAACCCAGCTGAGTGTGGACGTAGAATTAGTTCATTATAGGACTAAACTGGATTCACTGATACGTTTTAAACCAGCAGCCTTTTTTGTCACCATGGATCAGTTTCTGGCAAGACAGTTTTCTACAGACGACGCTCGATGACCGGTCCGTAGAAAACTGTCCTGCTTGAAACCGGTTCATGGTGCAACTTTATTTAATTCAACGTCTTTTTAATCTAAAAAAAAATGTCCTAAATGAATAAAACGACTTTTTATTTCTAAATGTGTTTTTACCTGTTCAGTCTCCTTCTTTTCTAAGAATCTCTCCAGAGACGTTTGTTTTTATTCATGTTGGGGGAAACGAGCTCAGACAGGAAGTCGCAGGAAGACGATCTAGTTGCTTTTCAAAATAAAACACCCTGCGGACTCCACAGGAAATTAAATAGAAGGTTTTTATTCTTTCTATGCGGCCTGGTACCAGATGGCCCACGGCCCGGTACCGGTCCGAGGCCCGGTGGTTGGAGAACGCTGAGCTAAATGAAATGCTATGCTGTTTAGAGAACGGGAGGTCATCGGTTTACGACGTTTCGTGGTTACGAACGTCTCCCATGGATGACTTTAAACCTCGTTTGAACAGCGGTTTGGTTGGTAAATAATACGCTAATAGAACTAGTTGCTGGTGATCAGCGGCGAACTCACTGAGCCATACGGCGCACCAACGAAGAAGAAAGCGTCATTTAGGTCATTATCATTAATTTAACTCGGGTATAAAATCGGCTTACGACGTGTCACAGGAACAGATCTCGTCGGTAAACCGAGGACCAGCTGTTAATCTGATCCAACCAGTGATGTTTAAAGACGCCAGTTAGAGAGAACAACACTCATCAGGAGAACCAGAGCTCAGTGTTAGAAGAACATCCTGGTCTGTGTTGAGATACGACTCTTAAATGTTTGAAGCTTCTCCTCCATGTTCTGGGTTGCCATGGTGACGAGTCCCTCCCCATCTAACATCTGATTGGTTGACAGAGAAGCAGTGAAATAGATGACATCAATACTTTAAGGTGTTTGTGACGCGATAAAAAACCTCATCAGACAGAAAAGGTTTCCCTCCAGACGTCAGGACCAAGACTCTGACCAGCAGGTTGGTGTTCACCCCGTCAGACATCCCATCATGCCGCTGTGGTCTCCCAGTCCTCCTTCCTGACATCTCTGATCCAGATCAAGCGGACCTGCAGCTGAGGAGGCGGAGCTCCAGAAACAGCCTGTCAGTACATTTTAGAGGACACCGCCTCGCCGAGCGTCCGTTTCAGAGCGAAAGCGTTTCGACGGTATTAGCTTATCCTCTGCTCGGCACCCTTGAAAGCCTGCGGTGACCCAGAGATGTGTAAAACTCGACGGCCAAATGAATTGCAGTGCAGCCATTACCGAGGAGCTGCCCTACCTGTGCAGAGTCAGCAGTCCGCCGAGCCCATCCTCTAATGGACACCAGGAATTTAATTAGCAGCAGCCGCAGAGTGAGTGTGTGTGTGTGTGTGTGTGTGTGTGTGTGTGTGTGTGTGTGTGTGTGTGTGTGTGTGACCCTGCTGTCCATCAGCTCTGTGCTGCTATCCGTCCCGTCTGCAGACACACTGAAGGCTGCCTTGCTCAGAGACACGAAGTCAAACTGCAGACCTTCAGGTTCAGACTCAACAACAACAAACGGATTCAACAGTTTGCATCAATGAACCCTGAAGATCTGTTCAGCTACAGGAAGCAGCTTCACTACGACCAGACGCCTCCTAATGATCAGCAGCATAAACACTGGTTCAAAGTGTGGTTTTTGCCGTTGGTCTGTGTGTTGTGGTTTGTCCTCATGTCTGGCTCCTCAACCCCTCCCCTCCCTGATGGTACTGTCGCATGTGTGTGATGTCATCAGACTGCGCGGGCAGAGAAAACTAGCAGCATGTTGGCACTGACCAGAGTGGACTTAGTTTACCGTGTCTGAAGAAGTCGTTTCACTGGGCTGGTCCCCAATATTGGAATATCCTAATATTTGTTCGTTGTGGTGGTATTCGGATGATAACTTTGATACTCAAAAAGTTGTGCGTGCCACCGAACGCCACCGAGCGTCGCCGAGGCTGTAGAACGCTGCGGTGGTTGTAGTAGCAGACCTGACAACTCCGGTATCACACTCCGTTGACATTATCGGTTATCGGCTGCAAGAAGTATGAAATTATCGGTTATCGGTTGAAATTGGCGTCATCGTGCGTCCCTAGTTTAGTTCAACGTCTGATGATTCCGTCTGTTCTTTCGGTTCCTCGCTGATGAACTGAGTCATGTCAGAGACTCTTCAGACCTGGTGGTGGTTCAGGTTCAGAGGGTCCATGAAGCTAAACACAAACTGCTGCTAACAAAGCTTCAGCGTAAAGCTCAGCGGACAGTTTGGTTCCTAAAAGCATCCTTTAAATAAAACCTCAGCCTCACATTGAGCCCACTAGGAGCAGCTTCAGCAGTGATTAATGTGATCTGACTTCAGGATCAGTCCATCAGACAACATCCTGCAGATCCGTCCTCTTTCCCAGCGACCGACACGTCAAACCAGGAGCTGCGACTCTTCACCTCCTCGTCCCTGCATTCACAGCTTCTCCTCCTCCCTGTAATTGGATTGTGTTGAAGCAGCAGCAGAGTGGGAGACCCTGGCTGGGTGAGGCGGGTGAGGAGGGTGAGGAGGTTTTACCAATTAGCTCGGTGGCTGGGCCCCACGTTCCCAGACACTTCCACCGCTTCATCAAGTGGCCCTTTGTCTCGGCTCTGAAAACAGTTTTCTGCTTCGAGTGCACGAATGAAACGTCTGAGGAGTCGAACGCACAACGACGCTAACAGGCCGCTCACACACACACTCACACACACACACACACACACACACACACACACACACACACACACACACACACACACACACAAAAGGTGTGTGTCCATTAGAGGACGGCAGCATCGTCACCACAGCAGGTCCTTCATGCAGCAGAACCGGTATCTGGACCCAAAACTCAGCTCTGCTTTTAGATCCAGATTCTGTCACCCTGGAAAAACCTGTGAAGCCGTTTCCAGGGTTCAACATCTCCAGGAATAAAACTCTGACAGACCTCACAGCTGGTGAGATGTTCTAGTAGGAACATGGATCCACCCACAGATCTACACTGACAGGAGCTTTATGGAGACACTAGACTGGGTTGGACATTTTAGCAGTTTATTCCATGTCCAAGGACCGGTTTTTATCTATTATGGACATTTTAGACTATTCAGAGTCGTCTTCCAGGAGTTTCCAGCTGTTTCTGAGAAGCTTCCTCTGGACAGGTTTTGTGTTTGACTGAACAAGATTCAAGTCATTTAGGGAAACGTTTGGAGTCATTCTGGGCAGGTTTCAGGACATTCTGCATAGAATTTCTCATATTTTCGACCAATTTGGAGTCATTTTGACCAAATTTACAGTAAAAATAGTAAAAAAAACTGGAACAAACACACCACCAACAGGTTCTACTGATGTTAGAGCCTCAGTTAGTGAAATGTTCTAGTAGAAACATGGATCCATCCATAGATAGACACTGACAGGACCTTAATGGAGACACTAGACCAGCCTGGGTCGGAGGTTTTAGCAGTTGTTTTCCATTTTAAGGACCAATAAGCATTCATTATTGTCATTTCGAACCATTTCAAGTACTTTTTGACTATTTCTAGTGATTCTGAACAAGTTTTAAGTTATTGTTGATGGATTTCAAGTCAAAAAGCTAAAAACTGGAGGGTTGAGGCTACAAGAAAAGATTCTGGGGACATAAAACCTTCCTCATCTGGAAATTGTCCACTTTTTTCCATTTTAAGGGGCAAATAATCAATTATTATTGACATCCTGGACAACTTCTAGCAATTATTGACCAGTTTAAAGTAGGGACGCACAATAACGCCAATTTCAACCGATTCCAATAATCGATAATTTTATACTTCTTGTAGCCGATAACAGATAATGTCAACCGATTGTGCACCGGAGTTGTCAGGTCTGCTACTACAACCACCACAGCGCTGTAGAGGCTCAGCGGCGTTCTACAGCCTCGGCGACGCTCGGTGGCGTTTGGTGCGCACAACTTTTTGAGTATCAAAATTATCATCCGAATACCTCCACAACCAGCCAATATTCAGATATTCCAATATTCGGGACCAGTCCTAATGAAACGTCTTCTTCTGACACAGTAAACAAAGTCCACTCTGGTCAGTGTCACCATGCTGCTAGTTTTACTCAGTCTGATGACATCACACACATGCGACAGTACCGTCGGGGAGGGGAGGGGTTGAGGAGCCATGAGGACAAACCACAACACACAGACCAACGACAAAAACCAAGATTCAGAGTCTTTATTATTATTATTGTCGGCTCATTTTATCAGCTGATTTTTTTTATTATCAGAATGACGTCATATTTGTCAAAATTAACCGATAATTATCGGACGCCGATGTTATCGTGCATCCTTAGTTTAAAGTCACTTTTGGACAGATTTCACATCAAAATAACAAAAAACTGAAAGCCTTTCTTTCCATACATCAAATTCTACTCAAAAGTTGGTGAAACATCGAGCAAAGACTGCATTAATAATTAAACCGTGTCCTCTGCTGGATCCACTCCTCTGATCTGATGGATCTATTCAGTCCTTCCTCTCCACATGTCACGGCTGGTAGTTTTATTCATGTTGATGCTGAACCTTTGAAACGGCCTCACAGGTTTACGTTGAGTCTGAAAACATGAAAATCTAAAAGTTCCTCTAAAATATTAGTTTTGTGTCGAAGTTAACAAACAAAGAAACTCAGCTGAGATTATTTTGTGACTCGACTCTGATTCTTCAGACTGACTCCATTAAAGGAACATCCCTCCAAACCTCCAGCTCTGAGCTGGTCCAACCTGAAGGAGTTTACTGGACATTTACTGGGATGTTGCTCCAAACTACACGACAACACAGGAGCACAGAGACACAACCAGATGTAAGAAGACTACAAACGAACAGGAACACATGAAACCACGTCGTCGACACCCTGAAGTCCTTCTAGATGCAACACGACAACGAAACTCTGAACCACAAAACGACCAGAGATTAAACCCGAGACGCCAAATGAACAGAAGTAAAAGCAAAACAGAAACACAGCAACCAGAGACGAGTCTGAGAAGGTCCTCAGTCCTCCAGGTCAGGGTTTCCTCCTAGATGTAAAGCTGTGTGTCGTCGGCGTATCGGAGCATTCTGAGTTTCAATTGTAGCCTCTTCTAGGAACTCAAGCTAGTCCAGACGCGATGATTGAAACCACGTGAACAACAACCAGAGACGTACAAACCTGCTCAGAACCAGAATCAAGAGCCCCAGTGAGACCAGAGAGACTCCCTCCTGTGTTCTCTGGTCCGTTCACTGGTTTGGTTCCAGCAAACAATAAAAACCATCTAATAAAAGTCCAAACATGAACTGTTCACTGGACTGAAAGCAAATATTCACATCTCAAAGCTGGAGCCAGTCGATTCTTCACATTCTACGTCTGTAAAAGGACAGAAACTGATGAGTGTGAGGGTGAACTGATCGACTGATCGGCGTATTGATCTCTGCTGGGTGTGAATGTGAAGCAGTTCAAACAGACTGGGATCCTTCATGTCCCAGAACCAACCGTCAACCAGAAGCATCCTTCCTTCTACCAGCAGATCATCAAGCCACCGCCTCATTATCCCACCGATCCCTTTCATTCTCCACCACCGCCATGACACCCCAACACCCCAACACCCCAGCCCACCCTGAACCCCCTGAACCCCCCTGAACCCCCTGAACCACCCTGAACCACCCTGAACCCCCGACACCGAGGGCAGCTCAATAATTCAGTTATCAGCCCCCAAACCTGCTAATCCTTGTTGTCAATAATTAAAAATGAACATCTGACGGAGTCCACACACACACACACACACACACACACACACACACACACACACACACACACACACACACACACACACACACACACACACACATCCCTCCTGGATTGAGTCCAAACAGTCGGACTGATTCTGAAGCGTCTGCTGAACCCAGACATCCTCCAGCACTAAAGACAGTTCAGCTCAAAGAACATCAACAGTTTATATCAACACCTTCCAGTGGAACCAACCAACAAACCACTGGGTCACACAAATAAAAGCTTTTCCTCGACACGCAGATGAATTTATAATTTTAACGACTTGCAGCAAAAACACGAGTCTAATAAAATGAATCTGTTCCAACGAGTTCCTTCAAGTTATTTAAAGCGATTTTTATTTAATTGCTGTATAAAGTTTTTTCTAATTTGGTAAATTTTAAAAAACTACAGGCTCACTATAGCGGTCCCCAACCACCGGGCCTCGGACCAGTACCGGGCCGTGGGTCGTTTGGTACCGGGCCACACAGGAAGAATAAAAACGTTTTATTTTTTATTTCCGTCGGAGTCTGCAGGGTGTTTTATTTTGAAAATGACTAGACTGTCTTCCCACCAGAATTAAAAAAAACAAACGTCTCTGGAGCTTCTCTGAAAAGAGGAACAGATAAAACACGTTCAGCAGTAGACGACTGTTGTTCTCTGTCTCCTGTTTGAGTCGTTTTATTCTCTTGTCTTCCGGGTCTTTCCTGTCGCCTCACGCCTCGTTCTCGTCCCTCTGTGGTTCCCTCATTAACTCTTCTTTTGTCCTGCTGCTGTCGTTTCTTTTCTTTTGAGGCCAGTTTTGTCGCCTTTCTGTTGTTCTGCATCTTGTTTTAGTCACTTCTGGCCTCATTGAAGCCGTTTGGTCTCAGTGGTATGAAGATGTTTCTCTACTGACATTCTTAGAGCCTTTATAAACTCGTCATCCTCCCTGGTAAAGTCGTTTTGAGTCTTGTTGGTGTTTAACTGTTTACACTTGAAACGAAGCCGGTTTGACCGACGTGTTCTAGTTACAGGAAGTTGATTTGACTTCTTTTGTCTTTATATTTCAGGGCGATCAGCTTCCTCTAGTTCCTTCATTCTGTCTCTAGACTTTATAAACTGCAGTCAGACCTCAGACCTCAGAGTGTCAGAGTGTCAGAGTTTCAGGGTTTCAGGGTTTCAGGGTTTCAGATCCTGACGCTGCTCTGAGATCAGACGTGTTCCTTTGCCGTGTTGTGGAAGCGCCGCCTGGTGAAGCCTCCAGGACTCACGCAGAGCCGCCGCTCCGCTGCCAAGTCCTCCCAAGAAACTGCTGAATATTCACCGTATAATTAATCACGAGACGATTCTAATCACATTCTGACTAATGAGCTGCTTTCTGTTAAAGGACGAGGACACACGATCGTTAATGTCTCCTGCTAATCGCTCTCTATCGCCACTCGTCTGCCGGTGGTTCAGAACAGATTCACTCTGAGGTGAAGCTTCGGCCACGTCTGAACCGGAACCACTAAAACAAACCGATGAACGAGTCGACGGTTCAACGCCGAGCAGCAGGAAGGTTTGAACGTCAGCATCAGGAGTCGTCTCTCTGCATCTGTGAGGACGTTTAGCCGTTCACAAGGAGACGATACAAATCCATCAAATAAAAGTCTGTAAAATACTCACATGTAAAACTACAATAGATTTAGAAGATCTGGACAAAGATAAAGACGTTAAATTAAAATACAGAAAATGATCTGAAATACATAGACACATGTCTTGAATTAAATATTTAAAAATATATAGAAAACCAAAGATTTAAACAAATCTAATAACATGAGATAAATTCAGGATTTTTTTTAAGCATTAAAAACTAACTAATATTTCAGGGACATTTTATTTTTAAAGACTGAGAATATTTTACTGGATTCTTCAAACACTGTCAGATAATTTACTATTATTATTTTCCTGATTTTAAATCAGCTGTTAAACTATTTTAATTAATTTATTAATTTAATTATTTATGGATATTTTATATTTAAGTTGTGAATATTTTTATCAGAAGTTTGTCAGACGTCTTATGAACATTATAGCTGTTAAATCCTGTATTAAAACTAAATTATTTCATTAAAACTGTTTTATTTTTTGAAAGTGAATATTTTATTTACATTTTATTAATGACATTAAAAGAACAAAATAAAAAATCTTAATATTGGTAAAATGTCTGAAAACACCTTGGTGAATTATTAACATTTAAAAAAATAAGATTAAAAACCCGAATTATAATCATAAATATCTGACATATATTTAAATATTAGATTGTTTTTTCTCCTTTGTGTTGAAGGAACTGAAACCTGAAGGGTTTGAACAGCGAGGAGGAGGAGGAGGAGGAGGAGGAGGAGGAGGAGGAGGAGGAGGAGGAGGAGGAGGAGTGGACGTGGCGGCGTTCTGACCCGGTTCTTCTTCTTCCTTTATTTTTCAGCAGCCATACGGCGCTCTGGAGTTTCTCTCCTCCACCATCTGTGGAGTGTTTCCCTGCAGACGCTCACAGCTGTCCTGGTTCAAGACAGCAGCAAACACAATGGAGGGAGTGTGTGTGTGTGTGTGTGTGTGTGAGTGTGTGTGTGAGTGTGTGTGTGTGTGTGTGTGTGTGTGTGTGTGTGTGTGTGTGTGTGGGAGTGGGTTTTTGGCACACGTCTCTCTGCGAGCCTTTCGGCGGCCGACACCCAGACAGGCTCAGATCCGGTGGAGGCGGATCGTGTTCGGAGGCCGGAGGTCAGGAAGCTTCAGCAGCAGCTTCAGCTCTGAACCTTCTCAGCTCCGACGTCCAGCCAGCAGTGGACGGACGTGTTCGGACGTTCACCGGTCGTTTACCGGTCGTCTGGAGCTGATCTATCAGTTATTGATTACTGAGTGTTTTCTTTGACCGTGAACTCACAGCAGCAGGTTCACGTTTCTCTGAATCCTCCACAGAACCAGGAGGAGAACCAGAGACGTCTCAGAACGACGGAGATCAGAGAACATGAAGCTGAATTTCCTCATTTTTAGGAAATATTCTCAGTTTTTAGTCAAACAGTCCTGAACACGACCCGATCAGCAGCGTTGACGGTCAGATTTAAAGGCCGATGCTCTGATAAATGGAGTCACTTCAAACCAACGGTGGGTTCAGAGGATTCATCTGTGGAGGATCTCCTGCATTGATCGATTCTAAAACGTTTGATTGGTTCTAAAACGAGGATCAGAGTTCCTCCATTGTCTGGTTTAGTCCACAGACCTTCAGTTTACCGTCACAGAGGAGGACAGACACCAGAGAACATTAATACTGAAGAAGTTCACAGGTAACGGTTGGTGTTAACCGACTGATCGCTGCATCCTAAAGAACATTTAATGGACTTTTATTAGTGTTGGAGACGTCGACGTTTGTTGGACTAATTTCAGAGGAAAATATGGAAGCAACTTTTTACTTTAGCCTGAAGGTCTTTTACAGACGTTAACGTTGAGTTTCAGCTCAGCGACACAAAGGTTTCAGACCTCATCTCAAAGTGTATCTACAGTAGATAGTAAATGTAAAGGACACCAACATGACTGAGACGCTCCCTCCTCACTGCTTTAAATGAGTTCAGGAACATTTCTGCACTGAGAGGAAACCTCAGTCAATCTGTGCAGCAGCAGCAGAGGAAACCTCTCACCTGAATTAATTATGAGCCTCATTCACTCTCATGGGTCAGACTACATCCCCCATCATGCACCTGGACAGCGTCTGTATTTAGAGACAGTCTGGACTTAATCATGACTTCAGGTCGCTGCTTCAACTGTTTAAAACCACAGTTCAGGATTTAGAATTTCCTGATAAAACTTAAACAACGTGTTTTAAAGGACACGTTTTAAATGGCGTGTTTTTAACGTGTTTTTAACGACTCGTCTCCCATCGTTTGATTCTCTCTGCTGCGTTCAGGCGTCTCAGAAATCTGCTGGACTTTTCGGTTCTCTGAAGCTTCGCCGCCAACAAACCCCTGATCGGCTGCCAGACTCTGTGTCGTCGGCAGCAGACGGGCCGAGTCTGGACCGCCGGAGGGGTTCTGCTGACGGGATCTGTTGCTACGACGACCCCCCCCCAAACCGTCGCCAGGGTGGGGGTCGTCGTAGCAACAGAGGCAGCAGCACAAATCACCGCTGGCAACGAAGAAACATTCCTACAGGACGAAGACGAAGGATGACCTTTAGAGGCCGAGAGGAAGAGGAAGAGGAGGATTAGAGGAAGAAGAGGAAGAGGAAGAAGAAGAAGAAGAAGAGGAAGAGGAGAAGAGAGAAATGAATAAAATAGTTTTACAGGCAGACGAGGAGATGAAATAAGACGTGTTCTCCTTCCTCCTCTTTTTCTTGGCTCCTTCACTGTAACTACAGAGTTTCCCATCATGCATCAGACTCCTGACTCCTACATTTCCCATCATGCCGCTCAGCAGCATCTTTTCCTGTCTGATAAACTTTATGGCTCCTCTGATCAGCTGTTTGTGACATCATCAAACATGGCCGTCTACATGTCTCTCTCAGACTTTGGTTTGTTTCTTCCTCTTTGTGTTTTTTATCGGTTGCCAACCAGCTGGTTTAGCTTCCGTCTTCTTCTACTCTTTTTATGGCGGCTAACGTAGCTACAGCGCCACCTTCTGGTGACACACAGCCGAGTTTGTTCCCTTTAAAGCAGGTAAACCGAACAAGACTGCTGCTATTTGTTTGTTCCACTGAGTCACTTCCTGTCACATGGTTGATCTGTCAGAGCTGCAGTGATCAGTTAGTATTCAAACATTAAACTAATCATATATTTTGTCAATAAGACTGATAGAAGTGAGCTCTGATCCCCTGCTGCTTCATCTTCATCATCATCATCATCATTGAGCAGCCTTCTGTTTCCAGTCTGAGCTTTGATCCACTGATTCCTTCAGTTTAAACTTTACAGACGTTTTATTAGAACAACATGAACCAGCGTCTCCGTCCATCAGTGCATCATCAGGAGGAGACGGACCTGCAGCGGCTGTTAAAGCACCACAGAAGAAGAGCTCAGGTAGAAGAACGGGACTGATCACACTGATCTGATCCATGACGCCACTTATTCACTTCCTGCTCCGCCTCAGAGCAGAAGAGAAACATGCGTCAGTGTGCAGAAATAAACAAATAAACAAACAAAATAAACAAAACAAACTGAAGTTAGAGCTGAAGGTTTATTATTGTTATATTTAGTGAAAACCTCAACATCAGAACTCAACGAAGAACAGAACAAAGGAACGTAATGAGGATGATGATGATGATGAGGACGCAGCAGAGTGTGTGTGTCTGTCTGTCTGTCTGTCTGTGTGTGTGTGTGTGTGTGTGTGTGTGTGTGTGTGTGTGTGTGTGTGTGTGTGCGGTGAGCTGTGGGAGTCAGGGTGCTCCTGTGGTCTCAGTGTTTAGTTCAGGAACCACAACAAAGGCTGTGGTTTAACGCCGCAATGCCTTAAACACAAACACATGATGGACAGCAGCAGGAGGAGGAGGAGGAGGAGGAGGAGGAGGAAGAAGGAGAGGAGGAGGAGGAGGAGGAGGAGGAGGAGGAAGAAGAAGGAGAGGAGGAGGAGGAGGAGGAGGAGGAGGAGGAAGAAGAAGGAGAGGAGGAGGAGGAGGAGGAGGAGGAAGAAGGAGAGGAGGAGGAGGAGGAGAGGAAACACAAAGCGTCTGTAAGAGGAGACCAACAGTCGCAGACATGATGGAGGATTGTATTTCTGAGTGAAAAGGAAAACCACACACACACACACACACACACACACACACACAGACACACACACACACAGACACAGACACACACACACACACACAGACACACACACACACACACAGACACACACACACACAGACACACACACACACAGACACACACACACACAGACACACACACACACAGACACACACACACACAGACACACACACACACACACAAACACAGACACACACACACACAGACACACACACACACACACACACAGTCTCTGAATCGGCCACAAACCTGTTGACTGAAGTTTAACACATTTCTGTTTTCAGTGTGTATTAAAGTGTGTAAAACTTTGTGTACCGTGTTTGTTCAAGTGTGTATAACTGTATCATTGTGTAACAGTGTGTGTCAGTGTGTGTATCAGTGTGTGTACCAGTGTGTGTCAGTGTGTGTATCAGTTTGTGTACCAGTGTGTGTGGGTGCAGGTCAAATTGACATGTTGTGTGGTGTTTACAAGTTTATCACTGTGTATGAAAGTGTGTATATAAGTGTTTCAGTGTGTATCAATGTGTAAGTGTGTGTATCGGTGTGTATAAGTGTGTGAGTGTGTGTATAGTGTGTATAGTGTGTATCAGTGTGTATAGTGTGTGTGGCGGCTGCAGGTCAAACATGGCGTCCACGTTCAGACTGAGCTGCTGCTTTAACTAGTTCAGAGACCGAACTCCAAATCTGGTTAAGAGCTCAGGAGGACCAAGAAAACTGGGTCACACACACACACACACACACACACACACACACACACACACACACACTCACACACACACTCACACACACTGTGTTTGCAGGTCGTATGAGGTGAACACTAGTCTGTAAATGTTCTGCACGTTGGAGAAACAACTGGACGTCTGACAGACTCACACAGACCAACACCTGAACGCACCTGAACACACCTGAACACACCTGAACACACCTGAACACACCTGAACACACACCTGCCGTTAAAGCACTGAGTTCTAACTGACAGTGAACCGTTTCCAGAACGTTCCAGCAGCTGTAAACCTTCACTAAGTTATACTGTAATATTTCTTAGACGGTTCTACTGACGAGGTTCATGAACACATGTATGACCTCACACCAGGTATCCGTGTGTTCTGCTGCTCTACATGTGATGGGGTGTGTTAAAATCTGTCCCTCAGACCAGCAGCAGATTTATTTTCTTTTAATTCAGTCTGCAGAATTAAAGAGCCAGACTAACGTGTTCTCTCTGCTTCCTCCAGAACACGGACATGTTAAAAACACGCTTTAAGAGAGGCCACTTCCTCTAACAGGCAGCGAGGGGACTATTTCCAGCAGCGGATGAATACAATCCAGCAGCAGGTTGGACCGAAGCTCCATCTCCAAGCTTTAGTTGGTATTATTATCACGACCTGCTGTAATAAATAAAAATAAGAATAAATAAATAAACCTTGAGTAATAATGATAATAATAAACCTGTAATAATAATAATAAATAATAATAAATATAAACTTGGAATAAATAATAATAATAATAATAATAAATAAGAAGCATTAACACCTTCTCTCCTCTGGCCACGCCCCCTCTGCTCTGAGCGCGCTCCAGCAGCGGCTGATGAGGCGTCGCCGTGTTTATCCTGCAGGTCAAACGTCCAACGATCGGGGTCACGACCTCGACACGCCGACCTCTGACCTCTGAGCGCTGAGTGCTGCTAGTGACACCCAGAGTTGCACTGAGCACGCTCAGAAACAAGGGAGGGGAGGGGCGACCTCTGACCCCCAGCTGGTTGTCTGCTTGTGTGTGTGTGAGTGTGTGTGTGTTATTATGTGTGTGTGTGTGTGTGTGTGTGTGTGTGTGTGTTATTATGTGTGTGTGTGTGTGTTATTGTGTTTTTTGTGTGTATGTGTGTGTTATTATTATGTGTGTTAATGTTTGTGTATTATTGGTATTATTGTGTGTGTTATTATGTGTGTATTTGTGTGTTGTTGTTCCTGCTTCAGGTTCCTTCAGTTCAAACTCTGTTAAACTTTATTTAAATTTTAACCTCATTAATTATTTTATAAACGGTGTTTTGACTGTTTACCTCCACTTTAATATTAACTGCAGCAGGTTTGAACCACGAGACGCAGTTTAGACTGTTTTACACTAAATAACAACAACAACAACAATGATAATAATAACAATAATAATAACAATAATAATAATAACAATAATAATAATAATAATAATGATGATAATAATAATTTAGCTGCTGAGCTGCTGCCTGAATAATTAGTTCCTTAAATTGTTTCAAACTGTTTTAAATTTGGTTGAAATTCTGATTATTCATCTCTATAAAGTCAAACACTGTCCCTGAACCAGACCCACAGGTCAACAGTCCAGGACCAGCGGCCCTCCATCCACCCCGACCTCCTCCTGCAGCTCAGCCTCAGGTTCTGTTTGTCCCACAAAACAAACAGCAATACAATAAAAACTGAATAAATCCACTCTGAAGCAGCTCCTGGGACACAGCTGGCTCCATTTTCACTTCCATTTTTCACCATTTCAGACCGAAGAACTCCTGAAGTTACACAGTGGAAATAAAGTCCACCTCAGGACCTGGTCTGGACTCTGGGGTCAGTTCTGTTCAACCACTTCAGATATTTGAGCCATCAGACTGAACTCGGGGTGAATTTACCCAGACCCCTGAGACCCCTGAGACCCCTGAGACCCCGGCAGCAGGTGAGACCAGGGTGACGGAGGTCCAGACTCCGTCAGGTTGCTGCTCTTTGAAGTCGGCGCTGCTGCAGTCAGAGGATTAAATAATAAATGGTTGGTGGTTCGCTGCGGTTTCTACGGGCAACACTGCCGCTCTTTATCCTCCCGCCTGCAGTCGGCGGTTTGGGGATGAATTTAATTAGCGGCCGGCTGCCCTGACGGAGCCGCCTCCGGCCCAGTCAGCTGCCTTCAGCGGGCTTTTAATCAGCGCTGCAGAGGAGCAGCTGAAGTATCGGACAGAAGAACTCCTGGAAGAGAGTCTGATCGCTGCACCACGGCAGCACAAACACAAACTGTTCCCGCCTCAGAGCTCGGAGCTCGACGTCCAACAAAACCACAGCCGACTGAAGGAGCTCAGTGTGGAGCTGCACAGCTGATTACTGAGGGAAAACACACAGCGAGCTGCAGAAAGACGCTTCAGTCCCACAGAGGAAATGATTGTAATTAAGCTGCAGGGACGCAGATCCTTCCACAGCGAAACACGACCAGAGAACTCCTTCAGCTGCTGCTGTTTTCTGTGTTCTTGTCTACTGTTGTTTTCTGTGGATTTCATCACGGTTATATCTGGTTTTCACAATTTAAAAAAAAACACTCCTTTCCCAGTAAAAACCTGCGTTTTACTGGTCAAACTGAACACAATGACAAGAATGTTCTGCATCCAGAAAAACAAGAAACACCACCCAACTCTGGACGACAGCGACGCTCTGCTCACGTTCACACCTCAGACGTCTGTTAAAAAATCTACCAGACGTTTCAGAATCACACAGTCCAAAGGAAATACAGAAAAATACAGAATCAGCTCAAACTGTTCACCTTTAAACCTCAGACGTCTGCAGCACATCAAGGCTTCAGGTTTTCTAAGGTGCAAATAAAATAAACTTTAAATATGTTCTATTTATCTATTCTAAATGATCTATTTATTTATTATGGAATCTCATGAACTCCATAACTGCAGTGTGTGAATGTTTTATTGTTTTATTGTTTTATTGTTTCTGCACTGGCACTTTGTCTGCAAATGAAGTTCCTAAAGGATAAATAAAGTTTATTTGATTTGATTCCAGATCTGAGCGTCTGAACTCTGAAACTTTCACACAAACACGACCAAACCTCCAGAACACCTGAGATAAGACGACCTCCTCCTCCTCCTCACACGTCTATCAGCTTCCAGACTTCAGCTGAAATGAATGAACTCTGTGTTTAAACCTCGTCGACTGATTCCAGAGTCAAAACTGAACTTTCAAATTCAAGAAAACAGAAATTTAAGAGAGAAAGAGATGAAGGAGTTTAAGAAGCTCAGCTTTCTGGGGTTCAGGTCTGGACAGAACCTGAACCCTGTCAGATCCAGTCTGTCTGGACGCCGTCGTCCTTTTCCAAGAAAACTCTGGAGCTCCAACAAACTTCGGAGCAGCTCGGTGCCAAACGTCTCTCCAATATTCCAACCAGCCAAATTATTCTCCCGTGGAATCAGTCGGACATCAGGAAACGAGCTGAGCAGCCGCTCCGACGTCACGGCGTGTTTCTCCTGAAGCAGCTTGGCTTTACTGACCGCTGACATGTATGACCGCTGACATGTATGACCGCTGACATGTATGACCGCTGACATGTATGACCGCTGACAGACAACATGCTAGAACTCAGGACTGCTTCATCCTCTCTGGTCTGTAAGTCCTCAAAATGCTTTTCTGGATAACGACAGACGATCGGACCTCACTGTGAGAACATCTCACCCTGAACAAAGAACCTTCCCTCAAGAACCTTCTAGAACTCCCTGGACTGGTCCCAGGTCAGGGTCAAGGTCTAGGGTTGTGGTCTAGGGTCAGGGTCTAGGGTTCTAGTCTTGGGTTGTGGTCTAGGGTTGTGGTCTAGGGTTGTGGTCTAGGGTTCTGGTCTAGGGTCAGGGTCTAGGGTTGTGGTCTAGGGTTCTGGTCTAGGGTTGTGGTCTAGGGTTGTGGTCTAGGGTTCTGGTCTAGGGTTGTGGTCTAGGATCAGGGTTTTCATTTCGTCAAACATGTAAACCAGAAACAACAAAGTTCGTGTCGGAGTTTGTTTTTCTAAGTTTTCATATCAGGATTTTCTTTCTTACTCCAAATATTGATCAGTGATCAGTTTCTTGATCACCAGTAATCAGTATCAGCTCTGAGGAAACATCAGTCGACCTCTAGACAGACACACTTTGACTTTCCTCTACTGAAATCTCGTGGATTCACCAGGAAGACCCTGTAATCCATGAAAACCAGCTCCTGAATGAAGCCGTCAGACACACCAGACGTCTCCACAGCAGACAGACAACATGACCCGAACCCATGACTCACCTGTCCAGGACCAAAGGTGAGACAGGAGCTAACAATGAAACCAGCATGAAGCCAGGAACCAGGAAACCTGCATCTCCCATCATGACGTCAGACCGTCTCCTCCCAGCTGAGCAGCATCGACACACATTCAGCTCCACAAGCACCAACAGAGAACAGAGAGCAGGACTTACCTGCGTGGACGAAGTAGGCCAGGTACAGATCCAGCTCCTTGACTGAAACTCCAATGTGATGCGGCTGAACGCACAGGCTGGGGTTCGAACACTGAGGAGACTTTACCAGCCTCTCGCCGTCAGTACTTTCGAGGGGAATCCCTTTGAATAAAATCACCATGACCAGGTCCAGCCTCCACACCTTGTCCGCCTGGCGCAGGCAGTCGATCCTCCTCATCTTGCCCTTCTGGTCGGGGTTGGACAGGACGCAGCACGGCGGCTTCTTCCCCGTCACCGTCAGAACAAAGTCCTCCCTGAACTCGGGCCGGATGTCCTTTCTGAGCTTGGCCAGGAGGCGCGACGCCCACTTCTGCTTCACCTCAGGCTTCTCGCTGAGCAGCTCGTCCTTCACGGCGCGCTCCTCCTCCTTCGACATGCGCTTCTCGTGCTTCTTGAAGTACTTCCTCTTACGGGCCTGAAGGTTGAACCAGGTGTAGGCGAAGGCCCGGACATGGGGCAGCAGCGCTTCGATGAACGGATGGAATTCATCCTGTGGAGGGAGAGGAGAGGGTGAGCAGGTGAGGCCCAAACATCCAATAAAACCCCAGAATAAGGAGCTCTGTAGCGCAGAACGGTCTGCTGCACCTGTACAGGTAACCAATCAGATATCAGATGGGCTGGAACACATCACCATGGTTACCGAGGAAATGGAAGAGGAGCCTCCAACATGTCAACACGTTTAAAGCTTTTCTCAAACTGTAATTCTGCTGCCTAAACCTAATCTCTCATAGAAGACCCTCCACAGAGCTGCAGAATGGTCTGCTGCACCTGTACAGGTAACCGCCACATGTCAGACAGGTAGCCCAGCTGTAAACATGTCACCTTTAAAACTCCCACCATGGAGCCTCAGGGTGAGGTCCAGTCAGACCACTGAGTGAGAATGCTCTGGTCATTCTGCTGCTGGGAGGTAAAAGGCTGGAACCAGGGACGGTCACAGATCAATGATCCTGATCAGCTGAATGAAAGGTAAAAACTACACCTGGAGGCGACACAGCTGTAATGTGTCACCTGTAATGTTACCTTTTATTCAGCTGTTCAGTGATGTGATGATGCTGCAGAACTCCTCTCATAAAACACAAAACATAAACCTTCATCTAAGACATAATAAAAACGTCCACGTTTCAATAAATGATGAAATGATCCCAGCAGACGAGTCGGAGGGAAACATCTGAGTTCTGCTTGTTCTGGTTTGAGTTAACGCTGGATGGCCTCATCGTCATGGTTACCATAATAAACAGGTAGATCAGGGTAAAACAAACAGAGCTGTTGGTTTAAAACTGTAAAAGATCAGTGATCTGATTAGTTTAACGTCCAGTGTTTTGTTGACCCGTCCATCCGCCCCGACATCCTCCCTCCATAACCCACTAATCATTTTACTATCGTCTTCAAAACCTCATTTTATTTTGAAAGGTTCCAGTGCGGTGAAATGAATTCGACCCATTCCAAAGGTTTTCCATGAAGCGTTGGTTTATTAGAAAATAAAACGTCACCGCTTCAGAACAAAATGAACTAACAAAACTTCGTGGCAAGAAGGCAGAAAAAAAACAGGAAGAAAGGCGGAAACAAACGAGGAAGGACAGGAAGAAGGACAGGAGGAGGAAATAAAGGACAGGAGGACACTAAGAGAGAAGAGTGAGCAGCGTCTGGTCTGCTTGAACGTGTTTGTTCGTCTTTCTTGGCTCTAGAGCAGGAATGTTGGTCTGCAGCCCCGAAAACAGCAAACTAACACCACGACCACGACGCTCTGCACGCGCTCAGATCGCATCATGAGCAGGATTAAAGGTGCTTTATGACAGGAGGGTCGGGGACTAGACCTCCGTTAGGCTCTGCTACACCTGCTGCCCTCCAAACCCACAGAACCTCCACAGAACCTCCACAGAACCAGTGGACCCAGGTCACCCACACAGGAGGATGGAAGCAGGAAAAGAGCTGCTCTGCTGCGACACACTTCCAGGATTAAAACACCACCCGGTCCTTCCTGTTCAACCATTTCAGTTATCATAAACGGTCCGTGCACGTCGCGGCCATTCGTTTTCTTATTTTAGATTTCAAAATAAAAACCAAAAATAAACAGTTTCACATTTTTTTCAGTGATAATACAAAATGAAAAACAGAAAACAGGCCCTAATCCATTTTCCATTATCTGTTATCTGATTTAATTAGATGTGTTTGTAAATGGAAATTAAAATTAAAATACACCTGTGGAAAACTTATTTATCTATTTCCTGTTGGTTTTGGCTCCGTGACCCGTCTGACTTCTGATGAGGAGCTAGTGATTTAGTGCTAGCGATTTAGCACTAGCTCCGCCGCTAGCACTAAATCGCTACTTTGCTTTCTGGCAAAGCTAAAGTAACAGAAAACCTCCAAACCTCCCAAAAACGTCCCAAAAGCAGCCGAACGCTAGCGATTTAGCGCTAGAGGCAGAGCTAGCGGCACCACAAGGTCCCTCCAAAGGGACAAATAAACCCCACGCTGGTGAAAAGTCCACTGTGAAATAGTGAACAATGTGAGCCAAGCAACGTTTGGACCCCACAGTGGGTCTTCATCAGGCCACGGCACACAGCAAGGTCTGCTAACAGTGAGCTAACACTGGAGCTTTAGATACCAGATCCTTCCTCATCACAAGTCAGACGGGTCACGGAGCCAAAACCAACAGGAAGTAGAGAAATAAGTTTTCCACAGGTGTATTTTAATTTTAATTTACAAACACATCTAATTAAATCGGATAACAGATAATAGATAATGAATTAGGGCCCGTTTTCCGTTCTTCATTTTGTATTATCACTGAAAAAAACAGGAAACGGTTTATTTTTCCTTTTATTTTGAAATCTCAAAATAAGAAAACGAATGGCCTCGATGTACACGGACCCTAAACCATCACTTCTACGTCCGTCCAGAACCAGCAGGGTTCTGTCTCCGATGCCTCTCTAACATTCACACCTTCTCCTTTTAAAGCTCTTTTCTCTGAACCGAACACGTCGGACCTCCCATGCAGCCGGTCCGACTTTAAAACCGACAAACATTCAGTCTGACAGAAGCTCCCCGGCAGATTCCAGGGTTCTGTAGATGTTGGATTATCGAGGCCAGAAACGCTCCAGATATAAATAAAACCTTAATAAACCAGAACAGCATCAGTCAGTAATCACACACACAGGTCATTAATTGGATTAGTAACGAAGTGTGTAGAATTAAAACTACAGAAAGATTCCATTTCTAAATCATCCGTTATCATTAATATCACGCCTGCTGGTTTTATATGTTAGACGCCGACCCTCAGATCTCCCAGTTTAAATCACATAAGTTCTTATTTTATTTTACTTTATTCTATTTGTATAAACTGTTTTCAGGCTTCACTGCTGGTCAGCGGACAGAGAGAACCTGACCACCAAACTCTGAGTCCGCTGAAGGACCTTCGCTGCAGGTGTGTGAATCACAGGTGGAGGTAGATGGAGGTGGATGTAAAGCAGCAGCAGCCTGGACTGAAGGCTTCACAGTGAAACGTATGAGAGCAGCTGGCGGTGGAAAATCACTGGAACGGCCTGTGGATGTTTTCGTCCTGCTCCTCTGCAGCTTCTCGGGGTTTGGACGTCCGTCTGCGGCCGACACAACCTGTCATTTCAGGCCGTCTCCGTCCAAACACAGACGCCCGGGAAGAACAACACAGCGGGTTGCATCACCGGGAAGCAGCGAGGTGGAGCAGCAACACCTCCGACCACGGATCAGAGACGCCACCGGCTGCATGGACAGAACCATCACCTCCAGTTGTGTCTCTACTGGTTCCTACTGGTTTTATTTGAGGACGCAGCAGCTCCGTCTCAGAACACGGTGAAGGAACGTTCTCAATTAACGGATCTGACAACCTCCAAATTCGTCGATACTATTATTACACCTGCCGTCTGATCTCCTCTGAGCTGCTGGAGTTAATCCTGGATCAATCATTTAATCAGAACCACATATTTTCAGAATCCGTTCTCAGTTTGAGCATTTGGATCAGAACCAGTCTGAACTCTGTGACTCCAGATTCTCCAGGGTGAATGTTTCCTGGTTCCTCTCCTCCTCTATAACAGTAAACTGAATGTCTCTGATCTCTTCATCATTTTCTGATCGACTGATCCAGAAAATGATGCTCAGATTATCAGTAAATCACGGTCAGCTGCTGCTCCAGGTTTACTGATCTCAGACTCAGCAGACGTCTTTTTATCAGCCCCTCCAGGAACTTGTGATGCTGCGATCGCAACAATTAACTCTAATCCAACCAATCTCCATGAATTCTGCGCCACCTTGCAATTTCGTCCAATCACTGCGACTTTTCTGCAATTTAGTCCCGCCTCCCATGAGTTCCACCAATCACAGCAGTCCCCAGTAATGCACGTACGTCACCGGATCCACTTCCTTGTTCATGGTTTGAAGATACAGATACGTATGCAACAAAAACTACTGCAGAACAATTCCCTGATGTTCTTCACCAAAGCGGAGCTAAACTGTTTTCACCCCGTGGAATATTGAGGTGGAACACAAACCAAAACCATCCACTGACAAACACTTTTCTACCGTAAACATATCAGGAGAATGGGTGAAACCAGCGGACCACAGACCAGACAAACCACCGTGATGAAGCTGTTGATCCAGATCTGTGGCAGCACTGAAACAATGAAGGTCAGTTAGATTCATTAACTGACGTGACGAGCTGTGAGCGTGTGTGTGTGAACACGCGTGTGCCAGGATGTGGAATTAACTTTTTAAACTTTTAACATTTTTAATGAATTATACAAAACAAAGAAAAAAAATGAAACTTTTTAGCAATTTTTTTACCGTCTCCCGCAATTTTATCGCAACAAATAAAACATCAAAACTTTCTAGAAAAGCTGCTGTGAATTCAGACATTTTAGGAGCAACAATCTGAAAAACACCCATGAAATCCTGGAGGGGCTGATTAATCTCATCAGAACAAATAACAGAAAAGTTTCGTCTGACGTGGTTTTAGAACATCGAAGTCACATGACCGATCAGCTGGTTCTGACATCATCACAGACCTCTGAGCTGCTTCTGTTTGTTACGGCGCCACCTACTGAGCCGTGAACAGAAGCGAGTCTGATTCTCGTGTTTCTTTAACAAACTGTGACTTTCCGAAGTTTAAGATGACAACGTGTCTCCGACCAGCCCTCCATCCACCCCGACCTCCTCCTGACGCTGCCGCTCAGACCGGACTCTTCCCCGCAGAACAAACAGAACCCTACTCTGCTGAACAGAACCGGTCGGCTGGTGGAGCTTCAGCTCTCAGAACAACACAGACTCTCACAAACAGCCGTCTGAAAACCTGGAAACGTTTCTGTTGCGGCTGATTTGTCGACGACGTCTCTGAACCAACAGCGAGCAGATCTCCTCGTCAAACACAGATTCTGAGGACAAACACCCTCCTGCTCCTCCAACTGTTGGACCAGAGGCTGGACGATTAGCAGAGAACACACAGAACAGGTTGGTTCAGCAGGAAACCCGACGGCAACAGAACCAGAACCTTTACTGGGGCTTTAAGCACCGACACCAGAACTGAAAGGATTCTGACCGCTTTGTTCCTCAGATGTTCAGACATAAGAATCCTGATCCTGTTCCCTGATCAGATTTACCGACACTTCCAGCCTCTCAGGTCAGAACTCTGAGGACTGGGTCGGACTCTTCGGGTCATTTCAACCAGAGACAAGTGTCTGACTGATGTCGAACCTTTAGACTGTTTTATTCTCGCTGCTGTTTGAACTGAGGTGGTCCAGGACCGTTTCAGCAGCAGATTAATGAGTTTTAATGTTCTGTAAAGTGTTCGAGCAGCTCTGACACCCAGGATCTGATCCGGAGACGACTGAAGGCCGCCGACACGTTTAAAGAAGCTCTGGTTCAAGCCGAGGTTAAACGTATAACAGCGACAGTATGGAGGAAGTTCAGGGCAGCTGGGCGTCTCTGAAACCTCCTCACAGTAAAGAGGAAACTATATCTACAGGCTGTGCATTGGGCGCCAGCTGCATAGCTTTTTTTCATACAACATTGTTCACCCTCCCTGTCAGGCTCTGAATACAGCACATTGTTTCTTCTTGGAGTCGGTCCAGCGAGCGGGTTTGTCTCCAAAGCGCCTCCAGCAGCTCAGCAGCAACCTGCAGCCGCTTCCCGAGCTCTGAAATCTCACTCCAGGACGGCGAGAACCTTTTGTTATTTGCGGTTTGTGTTTGCGTGTCCTCGGGCGGTTATTAGGACGCCGAGCGGCTGCTGCTGGACGGATGATGTGTTCGGCCTCATCTCCAAACACTCTCACATTCCACAGTGGATCTGCAGCTCTGGATGTTCGCTGCAGCCACATACCAACATTCCTCACAGCTTCCTGACCCGCTCACACCGTCTTCCTCCGCCGCAAACACAATCCCACTTAACAAGTCACTTCGCCTCACATTCAGCCTGGAAACGAGCCGTTTGCGCCGCCGGCCGGACCTCTAATCCCTCCGGTTCTCAGGGAGGTTTTCTCAACGTGTCTGAAGACAGAATAATCCTGTTTGTGCAGCCAGAAGACGACAGATAGCAGCCGATCTACGTGGAAGCACAGAGCCACGTCTCAGGCTTTATTTCAGGATTTATTACATCCTGAACGGTCCGGCCCAGCGCTCTGCTTCAGTCCTCACTCTTTTAAATGAAAACTAAATTCAGAGTCGGCCTGAGAGCTCCACTAGAAGACTAATGAGAGCTGAAACACGAGCCCACGTTCTCTAAAGGTTATTAAAGGTTCTGTAGGAAACCTAAACATCTGTGGACCCTGTACAGGTCCAGGTCCAGGTCAGGTTCTCCTCTCCTCAGTGGACGCTGCGTTCAGGTTTTCTTTGAATAAATAAATCCAGGATGGTTCTGAGTCTCTGGAAGCTTCTCCCACATTCAGCCTAACATCAGAGCCGACATGTGAAACGCTGCAGCAGGTTTCAGGGTCTGCTTCAGACCTGGTGACGGTTCGGTTCAGCTCCTCTTCACACTGACGTTTTATTTAAATAGAAAACAGAGGAGCTGCTGAATAATTCTGCCGACAGCTTCACTGGAATAAAGGAATGATGTTAAACTAGAAATGAGAAAGATCTCAGCACAGCGTCGGTTATTTTAGGAGCAAGTAGAGCCGAAATTAAAGGCTGGAGGAGTTCGATCGTCTTCAGCATTAATTAATTTACATGAGAGTTAATTTAGATGTTTTCTTAAATCAGACAAAGCAGAAATAAATTAAACGTTATAATTAAAATACTGGTTCATGTTTTTATATTTTCAGGACCAGATCCAGGCTCTAAACCCTGATCGGTGTGTCCTCTGTGGCCTCTCGGCTGCTCCTCTCTGGGTTTATTCCTCCGACCGACCGAGGAGCTGCTGGACGAGCGGCGGAGAATTAAACCTGGTGTCTCCACATGAGAACAGGTGAGACGTCGGAGGTTTTCAGGCCGAACAAAGCCGCCGGTTAAACAGGGAGGAGGTCTGAATCGGCTCCCCGCGGTTCTTTCTTCTCCCGGGTCGGTCTTTCTTTCTTTCAGCGTCTCTAAACCTGAGAGGAGGCCGGCGAGCTTCAGAGAACAACAGGCCTGAGAGCAGCGGCAATAATCCTCCTGCTAGACCGAGACCCGGGACCAGGACCAGGATTTAACCAGAGGAACCAGACCAGAGCAGAACAAACCCGGTGAAGGGTCTTTGTTCTGGACCTGATCCAGTCCCATCAGGATAATTATGTTTAATAATATTTAACTGTAAAACTCAGCCTGGTCAGACTTTAACCAGCAGCACCTTTATTTCCTTTATTTAGTTTCTCCTTTAGTCTAAAAATGAAGCCAACACGTTTCCAAATGTCCCTTCAGAAATAAAATAAAATACCAGAAAACAAATGTCCTGATTTTAATTTTCGTCCTGATTTTAATTTTCGTCCTCATTTTTTATTTTCCGTCGTTGGTTTTAAAATCCGTCTTTTACAGATTCTGCTGTTTGATTCGCCTCCAGTCTGATTTAATTTCCTAAAACCCTAAAACAAACTCAAACGCTGCGGAAACGATTTTTGAAAAATGCTAAAATTACGACGAAAACGTCAGCGGAGGGTTTTGTTGGCGGCGCCCCCTGCTGGCTGAGGACGGAGCTGTTTACGTCGCCTCCACGATGAAATTATCAGCTAATTTATAATTATAATTTAAAAAGCTGCATTTAAAATCTGATTTATTTGATATTTTAATATGGACTTCAGATAAATGTCCACCTTTAAATGTGGGTTTAAATAAAAGGCTGAATAATTAAAGTGATAAACACAGGAACCCGTGTCAGACTCCAAACGCTCCGTTAATCCTCCACTGAGCAGATTTATAGAAACCGACAGTCAGTCAGTGGCTGTCTGCTGATTATTGGTTTTACCGGCTGATAATCAGATTAAAGTTTAAATCTGCTGCATTCAGACCGAAGCTGCAGAAACAAACCGACAGGACGTGGAGAATTCTGGATTCAGCAGCGAGAAGCAGAGAAACACCCGCAGATTAAAATGTTCTGCAGCAGATGGTTCTGATGATCTGCTCCCACACGGTCCAGAACCAACCAGCAGAATAAACCCAATAAAACACCAGAATTAAATCAATCCACACGGATGAATAAATTAAATGTCTGAGTCTGATGTTGAAGTAAAAATTAAACCTGTGAGGATTCTCATATTTTATCAGAGGATTCAACCTGCAGCAATAAAGAGCTCCTCAGTCCGACTCTGACCTGTGACCCTGAACGCACCCTGAGCTGGTTCCGACTTTAATTCTGATGAGGATCAATAAACAGGAAATCAGGAATCAGTGCAGCTTCAGCCTCAGTCACCTCAGATCACCTCAACACACACACACGTGTCCGAGGCCCGAGGTTCGTGCGTGAGGCCCGAGGTCCGTGCGTGAGGCCCGAGGTTCGTGCGTGAAGTTCGGCAGCAGCAGGAGGAAGCGATTAATGAAGATCCAGTTTGGTTTCAGCGAACAGAACCAGCAGCAGAACCCCGCAGAGCTCCAGGAGTCTGCGCCAAAGTGCACAAACACGGACACACACACACGCAAACACACACACACACACACACACGCACACACACCAGCGTGTCTTTAACTTTATGGGTCCCTGAGTCTCCACATGTCGGCCTCAAACTTCGGACCCAAACAGAACCGGCCGCCCGGTTCCTCCAAAGTTTACGCTCCAAACCGGATCAGAGGAACCGGATCGAGGCTCCGGGGCTCCGGGACACCGTGTGCAGGAAAACAAACCGCCGCAGACGGAACAACACAACTCCTACACAACACGACACAAAGTTCCGGAGACTCTAAAACGGGTTCTGCTGCAGAACCGAGCTGAAGTTCGGAGCCTCCGTGTGCTGCAGCGGCAGCAGGCGGACGGTGAAGCCGGGCCGAGGCGCTGCCGGGCGGCCGCCGGCTGCAGACGGAGCCGTTAAACTAAGTAAAAGTTGGGACTCACCTGCGTTAGACACAGCGGAGAATACATGCTGTCCTCTGGAGGCGTGTGCGTGTGTGTGTGCGTGTGTGTCACTGTAACTCCAGCCTGAGTGCGCGTGCGAGTGCGCAGCGGCCGCGCGTGTGTGAGACCAGAAAGCAGAGAAAAAGCCGGAGAGGGGCAGCAGGACCCTCCTTCTGCCCGCGGAGCCTTCACATTTCCAGGCAGCTGAACTTTGCCCCGCTCGGCTCCTCTCCGGACCTGTTAGAGGCCCTCCGCCGGGGACGGAGCAACTTTCCGCCCGGACGCGAACAACATCTCCGGCAACAAGAGAAAAGTCCCGTTAGGAGGCGGCGGAGTCACGGGGGGGAGTCGGTGCTGGAGGCGGCCGGTGGACGGTGCGGAGCTCCGAAACGTCCCGAAACTGCATCTCAAAGCGCCGGAGAGCCGCGGAGACGGGCGGACCTCGGCAGCATGTCTACCCGCCCTGCGGTGCGCTGTGGCCGGCGTGCGGCGGTGCGGCTCCTCGCTGCTCGGGACGGAGGGCGGTGCAGCCGCAGCGTGTCGGCGGAGTCCCGGGAAAGAGCTCCGAGAGGAACAACGGCAGAGCGGATCCTCAGCTGGCAGACGGCCGCCTCGCCTCTAAAACCACCGACAGCTGCTTTCCGTTAATTTATCTCGGCGGGAGGAGACGTGGAGGAGAGAGAGGGAGGAGAGAGAGTCGGAGTGTCCCGGGCTGAGCGCCTCCTCCTCCGCTCCGCTGCTGCTGCTGCTGCCGGACTTCAGAGCTCCGCCGCCGGACTGCGTCGCTGTGACTGAACGATCTGACCGCTGATCAGCTGATCACCCAGCCATCGATCCGCCGCGCGCACTTTCACAAGTGCAACCCGCTGGTGCCGCTGCGCGTGCGTGCGAGTGTGTGCGCGAGAGAGTTTGTGTGTGTGTGTGTGTGTGTTCGGGCTGTGGGTTATTGATCAGCATCAGGTTCTGTTCGGTAGAACTTCTGATTGTTTCTGTTTAACTTTGGATCGAACCTCCGCTCCGAGCCGCTCTGCTCCTCCAGTCCTCCTCCTGTCCTCCTCCGGTCCTCCTCCGGTCCTCCAGCCGGAGCTCCGGGGGAGAAACCCGCCACTCACCGGGAAACGAGTCCGATGAATGCGTAAAAACGATTCAACAGCCGCTACAACCATTAAAACAATAATAATAATTATAAACATAATAATAATGATTATTATGTTTATAATTATTATTATTATGATTATTATTATCATTATCATTATTATTGTTGTTATTATTATTATTATCATGAATCATTATTATTATTATTATTATTATTATTATTGTGATTGTTGGAGCTCAGATCTCCTTTACATAACGTCTCTTATATAATATCAGTGAGATCATGTTATTGACTTATTGCCAATCAGTTCTTATATAAACTGACCTTCTGGCCTCACATCGATCTTTATTTATTACGGTATAAATTCTCTTCATTTCTCAGGAACATGCTCTGCCTTGTTGTAAATTTACACTTTCTGTTTTTTATTTTTAATTCTACTTTTAGGTTTTCTCTGACGTCTGGTTTTTATATATATATATTGTGAAATAAACTAACTAAGGTCTAAACTGCTGTTAGAATCCTTCAGGTCCATTATCAGGTGAAACCCTGGAGCTCTGCAGTGAAACACTGATGGACACTGGGACATTTAGAAGAAGCTATAAGAGGTGAAATGAGAACATTCAGATCACAGAAGGCCGACAGGCTCAAAGTTTAAATGTTAAATTCAGGAGTGAGAGCCTTAAAGTCTCCTGATATCCTCCATGAGAGCTTCCAGGACCAACCTCCTAGTTCCATCATAGATTCGTACGAAACGTCTCTGATAAACTCAAAATGACTGAAACCAGACGACAACCAGGACCTGGACGACTGAGAACCTCCTCAGACATGTTCCAGGATGTAAACCAGTCACTACAGGAGCCCCGAGGTTCAACACAGCCTCCAGAAAACCTCCGAGTCCCTGCAGGAGCATCAGCCTGGATATCTGCCCTGTGAGGACCAGAACCACTCTGCACCAGAACTTCACACGAGTTCTGATGAAACCGAACCTCAGCAGGAAGAAATATCAATATAAATATCATAATTAGAATAAGTGCCTGCACCACTGAGGACCACAGAGACATTCAGGGAACATTAGTGGAAATAAAGAATGTAATAAAACTCCATAAATAAACTCAATGATTCCACTCAGTAAAATCTGATCAGTAATATCTGATCAATAATAAAAGCAGACGTATGAACACAGCTTCAGCAGGTGAGAGGAATAAAGTGTGAATTAAGTTTAAATGATGTTTGATGCTTCAGTAAAATATGAAACACAGCCTTATATAAAATCACTCAACTACACTCAGCCAATCAGGACACGCCACGTCACAGCCGCGCTCTCTGACTGGTCCATACGGGGGGATTTGAACGTCAGAGGCGCGTCTGATTGGACGGAACATTCAGGTAAGGAAGACTTCAAGGTATCGAACTGCTGAGAGTTGTACAGCTGATCGATCGATAATCGATACAGCTGATCGGTATTAATATCTGATCAGTTCGGCTCTTCTACTCACCATCTCAAACTCTGACAGAACCTCAGATCACGGACCTGCTCATTCAGACGGGTCCAGGCCGCGGCTCGGCTCGGTTCGGTTCAGACTCTCCAGAAGTTGTTTCCGTTCCGCTGCTCGCCTCTTGTTTGTTTGTTTGTTTGTTGACCTCCGTCCCTCCTCATAACCCGGTTCGGTTCGGTTCGGTTCGGCCGCTGCTCCGTGCTGCTGCAGCGCTGCGTGCATCCTGCAGCGGCCGGAGAGGAGCGCTGCCTCCCGGCTCAGAGCAGCGGAGCTCCGCGGTGAGGAGCCGCTGCACCGCCCGGAGCCGCCGCCGCTTCCCGGCCGCCCTGCATGTCTCTGCTGCCGGAGAGGAGCCGAGCGGAGCCCCGGAGAAAGTGCTGTCGGTGCAGATCTGAGCTCTGCAGCGGAGCCTCATGCAGCAGCTGCAGCAGCAGCAACACCTGAACTGCAGCAGAACCGACACCAGAACCCAGAGTCCCTGGTCCGGACAGCAGCTCGGTGCTGCTCAGACAGAAGTTCCTCTGATGGGATTTCAGGTTTAAAACCTCAAACTGCTGGACTGGTCGAACCTCCTCCTCCTCAGCTGTTCAGAGGTTCAACTCTCTCCTGTCTTTGAGGACTTTTATTCTGAAAAACCTTCAGATTCCACACCTGAGTTAAAGGTTCGGTTCAGGTCCAGTTTAACCTGATGAACTGGTCGGTTTAACACTGTCTGGAGTTTAAACTCAGATTTAAAAAATAGATTCAGGGTGAGGTGACTGGATGAGATCAGATGATGACCTGTCTGGACAGGTCCAGGTCCAGATCCAGGTCCGGGTCCAGGTCCAGGTCCGGGTCCAGGTCCGGGTCCGGGTCCAGGTCCAGATCCGGGTCCGGGTCCAGGTCCAGGTCCAGGTGTTTAATCAACCCTTACCTGTGTGAGGAACCGTTGCCTCCTGGTTGAACAGAGTTCAGGTAGAAGTCGTCTGAACTCTGACACATGAAGCGACTGCAGCCGTCACATCGAACCAAACCACCACATTACCAGTGAAGTCCAGACACGTTCTGGACTGAAGGAGGACCAGGTCCTGCAGACAGCTCAGAGACCTCTGATTGGAGTTCAGGGGTTCGTATACGAGGATCCTGACGTCCGCTGAGGACTCCTCATCAGTCCTGCTGCTCTTTAAACTGATGTCTGAACAGTGAACCTGCTCCAGGTCCTCCTCTAAACCAGCTTCCTTCCTTTATAAATCCTGAACTGGCTTCCAGACCAGAACCAGACCGTCCATCCGTGGACAGCCTGATGGAGACCCGTGTCCCTGTAGACTAGATGGAAGGACACGTATCCGGACAGAGGTTCCACCTCCAGGTCCGTGTTCAGCAGCCGCTTCGTTAGCAGAGTCTCCAGAGGTGCTTCAGCTCAGTCGGTAGTTTGTGTTGTTTGTTTCCTGGGTGATGATGATGTTTAGGTCACATGACCAGAAACATGGACCGGCCTGGTGTAGTAGTTATAGTAGTTATAGTATTTATAGTAGTTATAGTAGTTATAGTAGTTATAGTAGTATTTATACCAGTGATGAGATCCAGGAAGCTTCCTCCTGTCTGCAGTCGAGTAGCGACGACATTAAAGAGCAGCAGAGCTTCAGAACACAGACCTGAACATCTGCAGCTGGACAGACCACAGACACTACTACTAGTACTACTAATACTACTACTAATACTACTAAACTACTACTAGTACAACTACTACAACTACGACTACAACTACTACTACTATAACTACTATAACTAATACTACTACTATAACTACTACTATAACTACTACTATAACTACTATAACTAATACTACTACTATAACTACTATAACTACTACTACTACTATAACTACTACTACTACTATAACTACTACTATAACTACTACTATAACTACTACTATAACTACTACTACTACTATAACTACTATAACTAATACTACTACTATAACTACTACTATAACTACTACTACTACTATAACTACTACTACTACTATAACTACTACTATAACTACTACTATAACTACTACCATAACTACTACTACTACCATAACTACTGCTACTACTACTATAACTACTAACTATAACTACTACTATAACTACTACTATAACTACTACTACTACTATAACTACTACTACTACTATAACTACTACTATAACTACTACTATAACTACTACTATAACTACTACTACTACTATAACTACTACTACTACTATAACTACTACTATAACTACTACTATAACTACTACTATAACTACTACTACTACTATAACTACTATAACTAATACTACTACTATAACTACTATAACTACTACTACTACTATAACTACTACTATAACTACTACTACTACTATAACTACTACTATAACTACTACTACTACTATAACTACTACTATAACTACTACTACTATAACTACTACTATAACTACTACTATAACTACTACTACTATAACTACTACTATAACTACTATAACTAATACTACTACTATAACTACTACTATAACTACTACTATAACTACTACTATAACTACTACTATAACTAATACTACTACTATAACTACTACTATAACTACTACTATAACTACTACTATAACTACTACTACTATAACTACTACTATAACTACTACTACTACTATAACTACTACTATAACTACTACTATAACTACTACTATAACTACTACTACTACTACTACTATAACTACTACCACTATGCCACCAGAGAGTCTGTAGCTCAGACTGCGGTGAGGCGTGTAGAGGATCCCTCCAGACAGGAGGACTGTACTCCGGTTGAGGCTTTAAGGCGTGTCGTTGGCGTGTTGTTGGCGTGTTGTTGGCGTGTTGGCGGCGCTGATCTGAACCATGTTAACATTCCTACAGATCAAGCTGCTGTGAACACGTCTGTGGAGGAAACCGTTTGTCAGCAGACCAGTGGAGCCACTAAACCACATGTTGAAGGACTCTGCAGAGGAACCGGAGAACCAACACCAGACCTCCAGACGCCGCGGGTGGAGGAACCTAAGGAGGAGACGCTCCGAGCTGAGACTCCACCCAGCTTCAGCTCCGTCAGTCCTGCAGGTGTCTGAGGACCTTAGACCTTCTATGTTTGACTCGTCCTGGTGTCTGTCCTGGAGCCGTGGGTCTGGTGGACTTCGTCTGGAGCACCTGTTTGGTCTTCTGGGCTCGGTGCTGCGAGTCGCTGGAGGTTAATGAACAGAAGCTTTTATGTTAATAGAAGCACAGCCGGCGTGATTTAACAAGACAATCTGCAGATTTACTCCTCTCAAACACATCTGAGGCTCCCTTATTAGCTGGCTAAACAACGCCTCTGAAGGAAGGTCGGGACAAAGAGAAGCTAATTAGATTATAGCCATTAAATTGGCTTTTGGATATGATCAATAATCTTAATGTGTAATTATGGATTACTGGCTGAAGACTCCAACAGCAGCATCTGTTCTGGTAGAAACACAGACTGGGATCACTATGGATTACTTTCTGGATGGATCGATCAGCTGCTTGGTGGACCGGAGCTCCTCAGGTGTCTGGTTTGGTCCGCAGGTCCTCGGTCCTCCGGGTCGTGGTTCTCCTGCTGGTTTCAGTCGTAGCGTCTGGACGGGCTTCAGGTCAAGTCCAGATGATGAAACCACGAGGATCATTCTGTTATCACTGTTTTACTATCAGCCACTATCAGCTCTTTAAAACCCCGACGCCATCGAGACACTCGGAGCTGAAACGTCCTGGCACCAGAACTTTCCTGAGCCCGGTTCGGTTCTGCAGCGGAGTGGGCGGCTGCTGAGGGCGGCCGGTCCGAAGATCACGGACCTGGAAACTCAGAGTCTAAACTCCTGGTGTCAGAACGGAGAAGAGAAGATGTTTGTGGAGACGTGAAGCAGCAGCAGGAGAAGACGAGCCCCGACCAGAACCAGGTGACCTCAGAGGACAAGAACCTGAGGGTGAATAAATACCAGCCCACCAGAACCTCAGACGGACATGAAGTTCTGACTGGGCCTTAGGAAAGCACATAAACCGAGACTGAACCCTCGGCCTGCAGACAGATTCTGATCATAAAGACAAAAAGCAGCGGAGGGAAACCAGAACTACAGAGGTTCTGACTCATCTGGACCCGCCTCAGGGTTCCCTCAGGTTCTGGTTCTGATCAACAGTCCACTCACTGAGGTCCGACACTCGTTAGAAGAAAAGAAAAGAAAAGAAAAGAAAAGAAAAGAAAAGAAAAGAGAGCGACGGCAGATTCAGGAAGCAGCTTAGAGGAGTTAAAGGAGGACCGAGCCAGAAAGCAGCCTGAGGCGCCACCTAGAGGACAAACGGCAAACTGCACACAGAGAGACGACAACATGGAGCGGAGCGTGTGTGTGCGTGTGTGTGTGTGTGTGTGTGTGTGTGTGTTCACATGAGCATCACACGCTACATGACGAGTCCACAGACGTGATCCAGAGTCAGACTGAACTTAAACATTAAACCGACACGTTAATTAAAATCAACCTCTGCAGAATCAAAGCCGACATGTTTCCACCAGCAGGAGGAAAAACACACCAAGACCTGCCAAATAAAACACGCGTGTGTCTAAATACACGGTTTATGAACGATATCTGAACAGATTAAATAATGTGTGAATTAAACCAGACTCTGCAGTAAAGCCTGAAGTGGAGGACGGAGACAGAACCTGCTGGAACAGTTCTACAGAGATAAACACACCGTGGTCATAAAACATCATTAATACTGAATAATGAGGATTTAATTATTCTAAATGTAAAGTTTCTGACTCCTGTAAAACCAGAACCAGCAGCTCAGAGGATGATCTGACGTTTGACTCCTGATTTCAGTGGAAGATTTTTATGAGGAACTTGATCCAAACCTGATTCTACCTGGTCGGTTAAATCAGAGACTCAGTGAGAGGCTGAGCTCCACCAGAACCCAAAGACCAGACAGGAGCCACAAGAGAGCCGTGGTAGAACTGACCAGGTGGACTCAGGGTGTAGACGGATCCGGGTTCTCTGTTCTGAAGGTTCTGGTTCATAAATCCTCCTCCAGTCCAGGACATGAGTTTGTTTTGTCATGACATCAGCATGTGAAGTCTGTGATGTCAGAGGTCACATGATGATCTTCATTAACGTCCAGTTAAAGACAAAAACGTCTTCAGCACGTCTGAGAATCAAAGATCCTGAAGGAGCTGCCCTGATGTCAGACTACGATCTATAATCTATGAACTACAGACACGTCCCACTTCAACACCAGCTAAAGGAACCAGATGTGGTTCTGATCTGACTGGATCCACTGACTGTCCTCATTAAAGCAGCAATAAGAACAGTTAAAGCTCTAAAACAGAGTCCAACACGTACTCAGGTGTGGTTCTGAGAGTCTGTCAGGATAAAAGCTTTTAAATGTTCTAGGTATGTTCCGTGTTTCTTTGGAGAACCGTGACGCATCACTTCCTGGTTGTATTTTGGGTGTATGTGCTGATGAATCAGCCTGGTCGTCCTGCAGCCTTCAGGTTTCACATCCAGAACTCTGAGGAAAGTTTTAATAACCTGCTTCTGAATTTAAGCAGGTATAAATAAAAGTGAGTCAGTCTGACGCCGAACAAACGCCGAGCTCAGGTTGTCACGGGAGACGCCGCCGCCGGCCGGC